>JAABKK020022905.1:4427-23984 GCA_011634745.2 Catotricha subobsoleta | reverse complement strand
ACATTGATTACTAATCGTCCCGAAAATTAAAAGTTGTTAATCAAAATAAAAATGTCACTTACTTTTTGTATTGAAACATAAATTATATACTCGCGTATTTCTATACATATATTATTATTAGCATTCTTTTTTTGTGTTCGCAGTAAGTTTTTGTCTCGATATATTTGACAAATTTCAATGGACATTTCATACACTTACTTACTTATTTTGCATACCAGAAGTAAATTTCGGCGTGACAATATCCAATATCCAATTAGGTGATTTATTTTTTTTTTCAAATACTCATCATTAAATATTATAAAAGTGAAAGTTAAATGATTTTCGATTTGACAAAAGACAATAATATTCTTTTTTCTTTTTTGCGATAATACCGATTTTGTCATTTAAATAAATATTTTGTCGTTTAATTTGAATTTGATTGTCTACCACAAAATAATCGTTTTTCTTTTTTTTTTGTTAAATTTGCCAATTTTTTTTTTATGAAAAGTAGATATTTTTTTTTTTATTTCTGAATATTTTTGTTCAATTGTCCCATTCACTCATTAGGAAATGAATTAAAGTCGAATGTAAGTCGGTGTTTAGTTTATAAAACCGGCAACATTTTGAAAAGAAACATTTGAATTCAACAAAACAGCGCATAATGGATGGTCATTTTAATGCAAATGGGAAATTAATACTGTCAACAATTTCATTTTAATTATTAAATTTCATAGAAGTACTTAACGCATATAAATGTTATCGCCGTCTCTAACTTTTGTATTGAAAACCTTGAATTAAAATTTCGCTTTGCATTCTTCACAAAATACAATAATAACAAAAAAATAAAAAAATATGAAATAAAAATTATACTAATATTTATTTATATTTCTAATTTTTTTTGTATAAGAAGGTCGTGCAGTGTTTTTGAGAGTAAGGTGAGTGTTCTTTACAACTAAAAACCACGATAAAATAATAAATTACAAGTATACCAACTTTAATTTTTTTTTTTTACTTATTTGTGTGTGAAACATATTAAAATATCAAATTGTAATTTAACTATTTATTAAATTCATCGTTCAATGTGCGCTTTATAGGCTACAAGTATTTAAAATAATAATAGAAAAAAAAAAACAGAACAAATATCTAATTTAATACCAATTAATTGTTATTCATACAAAGAAAATATGAATTGTACGTTGAAACGGTGAGAAATATATGAAAAAAAAAAAAACAATAAATAAATATCATAATAAATAAAATTCACATTGCATTATGAGAAGGCAGGCAGGCAGGTGAATGCGACGGTACTTATTTCTATTAAATATGAATGAAACTCTGTACTTGTACAAATCATAAATTCATTTTCATATTTCCAAGGACATTAATTTTTACATTTTAATTAAAATTTATATCAAATATATATGATTTTGTAATAAAGTTTTCCCCCTCAGGTCATTTATCAATATATATGATGCAAGTGAACTTTGTATAAACGATGTTATTAATTGGCACTGCAAATGATATACGAAACAAGTTTTTGAAAATCTAATTTTTCTATTACACATTATGACAGATAGATTAGATTTATTTCAAATAAAAAAAAAATAATATTAATAATAAAATATAATATTGTTACATATTTGGTTTAAATACAGTTCAGTTGTTAAGCTTGATCGTTTTATTGTCTGCCACCATAGTGTTTAATGATTAAATACTGTAGACGTGGTTTTTGTTACTTAATCGATTGTAACCGACCTCTTATTAGCACACTTTCATAACATTTTCATGTCTTACATATATTCATTCAGGGCGGTAAGCATCAACAAGTGTGTAACCCAATGAAATATTCGTGTAAGGTCAGCATTTCATAAATTTCAATTCGGTTAAAGTTGACTAAAAATCTAGTGTCATATCTCGTACTACATACTATATATAGATATAGTACATAGATGGGTTTCATGAAACCCGAAGTATGAAAACTTCACGTTCACACAAATTGATCAAAAGCTTGGGTTATAAGAGATTCGTGAGTGATTTTAATGCTTACCGTTCTCCAGGTTTAACTTTTAAAGTTATTTAACCAGAAAATATTGCTGCAAAACATTTGGACTCTTTCCTGTCCCAATAATTACTGGATTTAAATAAATAAAAAAATTAGGTGCATCGTATAATTGGTAAACATATACTTACTTTGATGACGAACATAAACTTAATTGAAACAAATTTAAATTTCATTTTGCTCTTTGCTATAAACTATCGCTCAATTATCCTATGTACATGTACAAGTTGGAGAACATGTGCATACAATTTGTATGATTTTTTTTCTTTTTTGATTTTCATTCATTGTGCAGTTTAATGAACTTTTGAAATAGATTTCAATGCGTAATGAAGTAATCAGCTTTGCTCCAATTCTCATTGTTTCAACTATAAGTATATTATATGGAAAATTGCGAATCTTTTATATATATTTTTTTTTATTTCGTGGTGTAATAAGTGGAATTCATGAGTGAGCATCGAAAACTATTTGTATTTTCAAGTACTGCTTATTTATTTATTTATTTATTTTTTTGTAACATGAAAATGCTATTAAAGCGAGTTTATTCTGTTTATTTTTTTTTTTTTTTATTTGTGCTTTGTAAAATATTCTTCTTGATTTTATTGTATTTATTTAAGTGCGATGAATGATAGTAAATTCTAAATTGTGCGGAACTTTTTAGTTTAATTAATATTTATTATTATTTCTCTTTAAAATCTTTCGAAAACTAAAAAAATTTGGTTTTTGATTTGATTGGTTCAAAAATGAGAGAAATATTTTACCATTAGTTTTTGTTTGCTTTTAAATGAAGCGTTTAGAATACGAGAAATATTTTTTTTTAATTCGAATTATTTATTCTATTTGCAAATTGAATAAATTTTATTTACAGGCTATGAGTTTAAATATTATAACCTTCTTCTTATGACTGACGAAAAAAAAAAAACACTTAAAATTTTATCATGCAAGGAATTCTTTTGTCTTTTAACAAAAAACAACATCCGGTATCTACTTACCTTTTTTTTTGTTTCTCTTTTCGCTTTGTGTCAAACATTACATCTAAATGTTTAGGAAATCAAATTTTAAAATCCATTAGTTTATTGATTTTAGTTCTGATTAAAAACGAAAAGAAATCCGAAAATAAACCATTCACATAAAATTATTTTCAAATTTTTTGTTTTCATGAAAAGTGATATTTTTTTAAAAAAAAATACTGTCAACAAAAATGCAAATATCAAATATTTATTATGATAATATTTTGCAAAATATGACTCAATAAAATATCCCTTGTGAACAAAACCAGGTGCAATAAAGAACTCTTATGCAATTGTCATATATTTCACTTAATATGAAACGATGTCATTCCCAATATCCTCATCCCATTGTTGAAAGAAAGACAACGAATAAAATAAATAAATATAAATATATATTCTTATGAAATATTAAGTTTCTGTTTACATTTTCTAGACAGGTTATTGGGTGGCCAATATTGCATTTTTACATTTCAAATAAAACATAAGCTGCGGTAAGGTAAAATATTATACTCTAAAAAGTTAAAGCAAAAAAAAAAAAACAAAAAACAAAACAATAGTGAAAAAAAAACACCGAATATATAAATTCTGACATCGTATATCTTTCTACTAATAATAACTTCCTCGCTTCATTCATTTTGTTTAGTTTTTGTTTTTTCCTTTATTTATTTTTAGTTCTCTTTTTCTTTTATGCTATAAGATTTTTCCCCATATAATCGTGGCGTTAGCATAGAGCAGAACCAGGGTTGAAAAAAAACACAAATCGAATAAATTTACAAGCGAATATTTTATAATGTCTTGTTATTTTCCTGGAATATCAAAGGAAAAATGAAGAAATAAGAATTTTAGTCAGAAAAACATTAAACATTATTTTTTTCGATTGCTATTTGCATTAATTCAAACCAATAGCCCTGGAAGAAACGATTTTTTTCTTCTTATATCACTTATTTTGTTTATAATTTCTTATGCGATAATAAATATATCATCAGCATTTACGACAACTCTGTATATTGCCCTAATAATAATAATAATAATAAAAAGAATAGATAGATAGAGAGAAAAGAAGTACGCGAGATCTGGCGATGTGCAATAAATGGATGTTTTATGTTTTCATAAATTCTTATATAAACATTTTTATGCGAGACGATATTTTTAAAAATGTATATACGGTGGAAAAGTAAAAATAAATAAATAAATTAGGACAACATAAACAGTGTCTCATGACATACTAAAGTGGTGGGTAATATGAAGTGGATCTGATGTATTTTTTTTGTTTGTTTGTTTGCTTCTGCTGCTTCTTCTTCTTCATTTTTTTTATTTATGTGCTTGTTTAGGTATTGACACTAAGCCGAAGCCGTAACTTAATTTCATTGCTCACCAACAAAAAAAAAAAACAAATTATATGCAGTTCGATCGACATTCATTTTATTTATTTCAATAAAAGCGATTTTTTATTTCGAATTTTATATCGAATTTCAGCAATTTGAAGGGAAATTACGATTAAATTTAACTATATGTTGAAATATGAATAAAATTTTGCTTACACATTTTATAGATTTACAATAATTTAAATGTAAATAGTTATCAGTTTCTTTATTACATTTTTTTTTTTTTAAATCAAACAATTGCTTGTGATAACATAAAAATTTCTTTTTTTGAAATAAAATGGCACGTCATTTTGTTAAGTATGTTCTTATTTAAATTGTATCATTGCGCCATTTCCCAATTAATATTTTCGATTTTTCATAACATTAACAAATTTATTTTATAAGAAAAAATATAATGTAATGTAATGTTTACAAATATCACCTAATTCTTCTTGCTCACCACTCATTTACTTATTTTACTTTGCTTCTGAAGTTTTAATAACTTTATATACTGATATAAGGTATTTAAATATCGGCACATACATTTATAATCAAAATAGTTACTGTTCATTTTTATTTGTAAAGGTGAATACCACACAATACAAAATAATTCTTAATTGTTTTTATTTTCTTTTCATTCATTCTATTCTGATGGGATGTTATTTTAACATTCTTTCTGTTCTGCCATTTTGGCCATTATTTCATTATTGGCATAGAAAATCGAATATATATGTATAGTATTTAATTCTAATAAGATTTTATGGCAGTCGATTATAAAAATTCTTCTGATATTTTTAAGTCTATGCAAAAACGATTTAATTGTCATAATAAATTTATTTTAAAAGCAACGTGTCTCAAATACACTAAGTATATGCACACAAACACATACCAATAGTTATAGTTATATGGCCAGCCAATGGATTCGACATTTTTTTCTTTTAAAAAATGGTTAAATTACAAACGCTCACGTACAAAATAAAAATATAAAAAAAAAACTTTAAATAGCTTTTAACAATCCACACAACACACACACACACTGCACACATTGTAAGGTATTCGAATTGTTGATAATATTCTATATATTTAATTTAAATTCAGTTCGTTGACCTTAAAAAATGCAAATTTTTAAATAAATAGGAAAACTAACCAGAAATCTTGTTTAATTTGTTTTTTTTTTAATCGTCTGCAAATACATTTTTCTTGTTATTAATGATATTGTTTGGTTAGATACAAAATTTATGTAAGAAAATAAATACTGTGAATAGTAATTTAAGTTATTTATGAATCATGAGCTACTGTTTACTCTGTAATCGTAACACCTTTAATATATAAGGCGATAAGCATCACCAAGGTGTAGCATATCCTATAACCCGAGCTTCTGATAAACTTCAATTCAGTTTAATTTGATTAAACCTCGTGTTTCGTCCGTCGTGTTTCGTGAAAATCTATTTACATAGTAAGGGTCTTATGAAACCCAAGGTACTCAAATTTAACCGAGCTGAAGTTTATGAAAAAGCTGAGTACATATTAATCTTACTCGTTGATGCTTATCATCCTTAATATAATATTTTATCGTATGTTGATTGTATCATTGCAAAAATGTTCATTAGATCTCGTTAAATCTATGCTAATTTTGGAATATGCCATTCCAATTCTCAGGTGTTACATTATTCAAAGTTTAGTTTTTTTTTTTCTAAAAATATTGTTTGCAATGTATTCGGAAATGTTAAAATACGGATTTCTACATGAAAATATCTATATTTGCTGTAAACATATAACATTCTTGTCAAATTTATATACCTGACAGCCTTTACTATTTATCAATAAATCATCATCACATATGTCACCATAGCTTGTATGCAAATTATTTTTTTTCGTAATTTTAATACAAATAATATATTATTATTATTTTTTTTTCTCCATCTCATATAAATTCATAGAAAAATCATGAACATGTCAATATCAATATTTTTTATTTGCTTCAAATTTGATGACTGTTTATGAAATTGGTTTAAATAACAAAATTTTCGACTAATGCTAAAATTGGGTGATCTGAATTTGATGGCTATTCGGTTTTAATGTATTTAATTTAGAAACAAAAAAAAGATGACATTTTTTCTTTCGATTTATCGGTAATTTGTTTTCAAAACTATTTGATTGCGTTTTATTTGCCATTTTCTGAGCAATAAGAAAATAATTAAAAAAAAAAATGGATCCGCTAATTTCACAAGATAGACAAAATAATTTTCCATCATAAAACTAAAATTGTGAAAACTGTATCAATTATTAATAATATAAATAATATATTACACCATAATAAATTTATCTCCTGATTCTGTAACAAGAAATGATTCAATATGTATAACCAGCCATCAACAATTTGAGAATAAATCCTATTCTATATTAAGCGATGTAAATTTAATACCAATTTCATCGAAATACATAACTCCTCCAAGCAAAAAACTTTCTCTACGTATTGACATTTAAGTACCATCCTTTTAAGACGCAACGTAATTTTCAATTATTTTTTTTTGTTTTTTTTTTTCATAATTAAATTGTTGGATAATTATATTGCCCACATTGTGCAGACTTATTGTTTTCTAGGAAGTACTTTGTTCAACAATTTTATTGGAAATAAATATGTTTTTGAAGTGGCTGATATCGTATTAAAAAAAAATTGATGGATATTTTCTTGTTATTTAAAAGAGAATAGAAAAGAGAGATAAGAATAAATTGTACGTCGTATTTCTTTTCAATAAATTTGTATAAAATTAATCGTTTTTCGCTAATCAACAGATTTTTCCTTCACTTAACTCTCACTTACGTAAATCATATAGTAATTAACTATGCGCCATTCCCAAAAATTATTACATCTTTCCGTTTAAAATCAGATAATTAACATAATAAAGCTTTTATGTTGTTGGTATATATAATAAAAATCCCACAATAAATAAATAAATAAATAAATTTAAAAAAAAAATAGCAATTTTTCACTTAACCTTTTAACGTGTCATTCAATTTTTTATGGCGCATCATTTAATTTGTTGGCAATAGTTCACGGCACTTTCAAATCAACCATCAATACAACAAATTAACGAAAAATATATTAAATTCGTTATGAAATAATAAAAATATTTATTAAATTAATCATTCAGTACATTTTTACAACGAAATGAAATGGAATAAAAAAACACACCAAAAAAAAATAAATTAGTAATCGTCGACATGTATCGACACTTCAACGCGGGATGGATATTTTTTTTTACTGAATGACAGAGTAGTTATTACATAAAATGATACAAATTTGAAATTTAATCAGCTAAGTATTTGAGAAATGCACGAAATGAGGATAAATTATAAATAAATTTCATATTGCAAGAATTTTGAAAGTCAGATTGTTGATTTTCTGGTTGGTATGCAGTTGAGATGATATTTATATAAAACTGCGAACATTTGAATTAGCTATAAATTGAAAATAATAATGATTATCAATTTTAATTTTAATTAATGAAGATAACTTACCAATAAAACTATTGGCAATATTATTGATTAGAGGTAAATGGATTGAGTACGGTTTTTTTTTTCTTATACACCTCTAGATATATTTTTTTTACTCTTTGTATTGTTTTAATGCTCACAATATTTATTTTAACCGCATCGGATATAAAAGAAATTAATTAAAATTGAATTATTTTGTGCCGATAATGAAAATTTATTGTGGTGATTGAAGATTTGTTTAAAGACCTATAATTTCTTCGACGATATCATCTAGAGTTACAATTACAATTATTACGTAAAAAATATTTGCTATGTTATAATAATTATATAATTCAGAGTTAAGTACTAAGTTTCTAGGCACATAGTCTGAGTAAGAAGTCGAACCTGTTATGAGCACGTCAGTCGCTCCGGAAAAAGCTTGAACCCAAAACAGCTTATATAAAATCGGGTTCGAAACGCAGTATGCAACATTCTTGGGATCAGATTCAATCTTGTTTTTTTTTTTTTATTTCTTTTTATCTCTTTTTCATCTTATTTTTTTTTTGTATTTAAATAGAAGAACACAACACACTTTGCATGCACTTCTATTTGTTATTCGCTCATAAGGAAAACATTTTCTTATAATTTGCTTATGGGAACTCATTTTCAACAATTTTAAATGAATTTTCTAATTAGGTTAATGTGGTTATTTTAAATAGAACAATGGATCATGTTCAAAAAATTGTGCTTATATTTATATATTACCTTGCGAACATTGTTTGACATAACCTTAGAACTTTTAAATTGTAAAAATGTTCTTTTGTTTGAATGAAACTTTATTATTTTCAAATAATTATAAGTTATATTTATAATAAAATTATGAATTATGAATATTCTCGTTTTCATTAAAAAACTGACAAGTTATGATCATTGAAGTTGACATTGTAGTAAAGTAAGATAGACAACCAGAACCAGCATTTTAATCGTAATGGTAATTACATACAAATTTTATGCACTAAATTTTATAAGGATAACTCAAATGATGACATAAAATAAGATTGTTATTAAAAATATACGCAATTATTTGCTAATCTCTTTGCCTCTATTGAATTCTTAGAGAATTATAAATAGTATAAGTTTATGAAACCGGTTCAAATCATATATTTTTGCTCCGAAAGCAGATCTAGCACCGGAACAACAAGCATAGAGATTGCTTCGAATCTTGAAATATCAGCGGTTCAATTCCCACACTCAGAGACGCCGACCTGATAGAGTAGTCAATGAGGAGCTTAATGTCAAAAAAATATTTGACGAAGGTATTATTAGGTGTTAAAAAAATACAAACCTTTAAGAACAACAAAACTTCGGAAACATATTACACATATTAAGCTTTTAAAAAATAATTTTTGAGAGTAAACATGAAAGAGAAACAAAATACTATTTGGTGTGCTACAATTTGTTGTTCAAATCCTTAAGAATATCCCCCCGAAGTCAGCGGTCGTGATTCTACTCTAATTCACATCGTTGTTGCGTCGACCTTTGTTCAATTTACTTGGAATGTACTGGAGTAAAATAAATAATTGATGTATAAAGTAGAACCTCAAGACGTACTTAAAACGTTTAGCATAAACTTTATGCCATCATAACGAAGGGAACAAAACAGATATATTTTTCGTGACTTATCTTCATTTTTATTATGTGTACATTTCAGCATTTTTAAGTATATATTCATTCACTTATTGTCCTATCTTCCAATACCTCGACTGGTATATTGTTTGGCAATTTTTTTGTTTTTTTTTTGTTTTCGTTTTTGTTTGTGTAAGAATGTTAATAAAATAAAAAAAATATGCTGGCTCATAATGCTCTTATTGATATAGAAATCTATAAGACAAAAATGTTTCGTAGCCACTTTAATAACAAGAGAAAATGTAATTGCGGGTATCATTAGCCCTTAAGTCATTCATTCTATTGAGAATTTGTCTTTATAAGGATTTTATTTCACAAAATCATATTTATAAAAAGAAATTGATGAAAAACAATATATCGAATTCAATAAAAATCACTTAGCCTTAATAATTAAATAGAGCAAAATAGTTAAAACATAATACATATCGGATTTAACTTTGAATCATACAGCATTTTTATTTCATACGTGCACCGTAATATCTATTTTATATCCAATACCTTAAAGGCATATAAATAAAAAAAATAAATAAATAAATAAATCGTTCGTCTTCGATTGTAAAAATTTTCTCATAAACAATTTAACCACTTATTTACGGCCTAATTGTTAACCGTAACAATTTTATGTTGTGTTTAAAATCAAATATCCAATGGCAGCCAATTCTAATTTGCAATTTTTTTTTTTCTTTCTTATAAATATAGATTTCAGTTTTAAAGCGATATAAAAAGAAAAAAAATTGAATTAACAATGACAATGTTGAAATGTAGTTTGTGCGCTCTCATTGATTTCATGATGGTATATTATTAAAAGAAAGAAATAAATAGAAAATAAAAAAAAAAAAAACCAACTCGGGTATTCTTTAGACCAGACCATATACCAAATACCGAGAGACACAGAGCAAAAAAAAATAAATATGTACGCGTGTTTATGATTTCTTTATAAAAATATAAATTAATTTAAAATTGTTATAGTTGTTTATACGGTTGTTATTGCAATTGAAAATAAATTGGGCATTAAATTTGCTGTTTTTTTTTGTTGTTTTCATCTTAAATAAAAATTTGCAATTCAATAACCATTTAGCCGTTACTTTTCCTTGCATAATTTTCTGGCTGGAAAGAAAAAATAATGCACATTTAATAATATTATGGAAATTTTTGGTAATGCCCGTAGATATAAAAATTGGGTGATTAGATAAGCATATAAATCATTTCTCTATTACGGATCATTAGAAATTCAAAAAAAAACCAACAATACAAAATCACCTATTAATACGTTTTTCTTATTCAAATTCATTCGATGTAATTTTGAAATACGTAAGAAAATCAAAAAAAAAATCATCATTGCGGGCATTTGGTTGTACAACCACCTATTTCATTATAAAATATTTTCCATTTAAAAAAAAAGCATTTATAAATTATATTTGTTTTATTGAGAAAGCCATTAATCATATTCATTAACTCTTCGAAAAATCTAAAATTACACTTTGGTTTGGGTTTTTTTGTGTGTGTCTGTCTGTTCCTTAACAGTTTTAAAACTTCATTTCACTTATTCAAAACAATGGCAAATTTTAAATGAACCATTTTATTAGCAACACAATGACATGAAAATAATAATAATAGAAAAAAAAACACGATGAATTAAATAAAATGGTTTTAACATAAACAAAAAAAAAAAAATCTACAAATTTCTTCAAGTTTACAGCTTTTAAACTTTAGATACTAACCAATTTATTATTATGTGAACTTCATTAGATGTACACATTTAGCCTAAGCAGTGACTTTCTATTTTTTTTTTCTACTTTTATATTATTATCATTATTTTGTAACTGAAATGTATTTATATATATTGTTTTTTTTTCCTCATTCAATTATGTAACCTAAATATATGTATTTAAAGTCAGTTAACAACATATGATGTGAATTTCCTACTAGTTGGTAGATATACTGTCCACTCAACTACACAAATTTATCTCGCATGACTTTATTTTCGCGCGAAATTGTTTTAAAACAATAACAATAGCGTTCGGTATATAGAAAAATGTTATAAAAAAATGCATCGCATCACACAAATTAATATCAAGCAGCAAATAAGTAGCTTTTCTTATAAATATTTATAAAATTTATTGTGAACAAGATTAAAAAGAATTTCACTTTCACCTTTGGGCTAATGAAGATAGAAATTTATAAAGCATTTTAAAAATAGACCACAGCATTTTATAAAATGACCACAGCATTTTTTAAAAAAAAAAAAAATTGTTATGGTTTTGTAATTGGTTATATTTATATATGTATTAATATGTCGTCTATTTCTATTTATGGTTCCCCCTTCCCGCGGTTCACATTGATGATGCTCTTTATTCGCATAAATATTTGTTGAATAAAGAATATTAAGATTTACAATTTTCTACCTACATCCTTCTAATGCATTAACAACCATGTATTTTAGACATACACATGCGATAATATAAATGTGTCAGGATGAATTCATCAATCAATGTGTCTTAAGTTTGCATTATAAACATATATTTCATCATTTAACCATTTAGAATATGATGCGGAAACCTTTTGGTAATGAAAATAATATAAAATATATTTTCTAAGTTATATTCTTATTAAAATTCTAAGTATTTATTCGCTTATGATGATTTATGAATAACAAAATCGTTGTCGTTTAATCGCATATTCTAAGAATATCTGCCACACATAATTTCTATCAAATGCTCTCTCTACCCATGCCTCTGGAATCTAAACTTACAAATTAGTTCTATAAGTTCCGTATACATAATATGAGGATCACATTCCATCACGGCAAAATAAAACCAAACAAAACAACAACAAGAGCAACAACAAAAAAAAAACCTTCCATTTAAGAACAATTTATGAAATAAAATTTTAAAAAAAATTAAATCTTTTATTCTTGGTAATTTTTGTAAATTATGAAAAACGAACGCAATATGATTCTATATTTGTTTTTATAAATCGTCATTTTGAAGATGTTAACTTCTTTTTAATGAAGATTGTGCGAAGGAATTTTTCTATCGTTTTAGATAATAAACTGAAATATTTTTGTTTTTGTGTAAATAATTTTTATAATATTATTTATAAGACGGAACATTTTATTAAATAAAAAAAATATCTTGCCATCGACTTTAATTCCCAATGTTATAAAGATTATATTTGAAATTTCAAAAGAATCATAATTATAATCGTCTTCAAGCAATATATTCGCCATCTATATAACCCGCCGTCTGTCTTATCGTTTCATTTATATAATATTTTGCTTCAAGTGGAAGCGATATCTTAAAACTAAAAATAATTTTAATGGGATTTCGGGGAAAAAATCTGAAATTATATTTTGGTTGGAAATTGAATGCCAGCTCAATAACCAATTTAATTACCCGCCCCTATTATTATATTTTCTAACATACTGGTTTCTGCTAACAATGAAATTTATATTTATTCGTTTTCATATACGTCCAACTAATAAATAATAATAAATCACTTGTCTCAGGTCATATACCTAGTTTTTGGCTAGACGTGACTTTATTTTCATTAGCGCAACACATATTTTTAGTATATCCGAAATCTAAATCACATCCATATGTTTATGTTATGATATTATTTATAATATTTATAACAAAAGCTATTCAAATAACAAACAAATCAAAATAACTCACATTTCTTTCCATCCAAAAAATTTTCATCTATATAAATGGATGATTAAACAGTTCATTTACTCGACATCGAGAAGGATTTTATAAATTTTTATTATTTTTCTTAAATTGGAGAATAGTATACGCACACATAGAGTTTTTCTTTACTTACTTACTTACTTACTTACAATTTTTTTTTTTTTATTTAACAACAACGGACTTCATTGATGTATAGAAAGTAAATTTACTGATGCACAGTAAAACAATAGCAATCCTAATATTCTGTCGTAAATATTTTTATATTTTTCTCCAACGAAAAATGTATTCTTAAATGAATCAATTAAAAATTATTTCGAAAACATGTCCCAATTCCTTAATATGCCAATGAAATATAAACCACCTACAATGATCAACTTATATATTTCATTAGCATATATTTAAATTGATCATCAATCATATCATTAAACAATTTACATTTATACCGAACATTTGTTTGAAGTATAATTTTCATTCATTCTTTCAAATATTATTCATTTAAATATTTAACATAACATCAAATTCAATGTAATACGAATGCTTGCATAAATGCATGCATGCAAATGGTTTTTTTTTTGTGGTAAATTATTCATTAATAATAATATATGTGCTCTTATGTAACTTTGTAATCTGTAAATTGTACTTATGTAATAATAAAAATGTCGAAAAATATTCAATCAAGAAAATTAAAGTGTAGTAGAAAAATTAAATGCAATATCATGGATTTGTCGCAACTGGCATTTTAATTATCTTGCTCAGGGCCCGTACTGGCTCAAAGATAAAGGCCTCCGACGATTTACCAGTATAATTTTGAATTAATAATATCGGATAATCTAACTTATTAACTTACTATACAGGGTGTCCCAGAATGAATAGCCCAAACTTCTGGGGCGTGTTCCTGGGGTCATTTTAAGTCGAAAATATAAAATAATTGTATAAAAGTTATTAGCATTTCAAAATATGTCCTAATCTGATTTCAATTGGCTGTAACTCCGAAAATACTCCGAATTCGGAAAAAAAAATATTTTCGACTTAGAAGAACCCACGACCCAGAAGTTTGGGCTATTCATTCAGGGACACCCTGTATAATATTCGTTTCATTAGTTACAATGTTACTTGAATCTACATTCTTATCATCAATTAACATGCCAGCAGTTGTGACTTAACTATTCCAACTTTTAGTGTTTTTTGTTTTTTTTTTTCAATATTGCAGCTCACAATATTTTTTACCGAAAAAAGCCTCAAAAGTATGACAATTCAACCTCTGATCTTGCTTAGTTTTGGAGAGAATCACTAGGAAATCATGAGAAACTTACCCACATTACATTTACTTGTAATCTTTTTTTGGACAAACTTTTTTCCTAGTTTGACGACAGTTAGTAAACCAATCAGGAATTCGAATTGTGGACCCATTTCTTTTGCATTTAACCTTTAATCAAACCAAATCCACATTGAATTAAGAAAGAAACCTTGAAAACATTAAAAAGTCACGGATCGTTGAAATTAATTAAATTATTTAAATATGTATTAAATAATAAATTTGAGTCCTTCGACTCAAATTGAGTCTAATTTAAAATCAAATATTTCTAGTATTTCGCCGATATTAGTTGACATCATCACGGAAACTAATTTCACTAATTGTAAATATTATGCAAAGAAATCGATATTTTAGCAAATTATGAAAATAACACAAATATAATTAATTAATAATTAATTACTTAAATAGGTGTATCTATAACAAGCTCTGGCATTTAAAATGACTGAATCGCAAACCTTCGTGATTAATATTACACCAGCTACATATAAGACTTAGATTTACAAATATAATTTAATGCTTTAAAGAAATTGTGTACCTTATACGGTATCTGTAATATTTTCTGTTTTCAATTTTCAATTTGAAACTAATTCAATGTTGATCATGCAACAATTTTCAATCTAAATCTAGTTAATTCAAACTCATTGCTCACTCAACAGTTGCAATAAACTCATGTTTGTGAAATGTTTCTTTTCATATATTACTACTTTTTTAGAATACAATATGTTAATACAAATTATTTAATTATATAAGGCACTTGCGCATAATTTTGTTTATTATATTTACATGAAAATATTTCTCTTGTATTCAGGGTTGACATATTTTTGAAATCTGAAATGAGAACATTTCATGAACAAATCTCGCACTGTAGGAAAACGGAGAGGACAAATCACAAGTTGTGACATATATTTTTGTATTTTTTTTTATTATGAAATTCTTAACCTGAAGCAAAATTCAGATTATAACACAACGAATATCAAATAGATTTGCACGTATATTGCTTCATTGTGGAGATGAGTAGAAAAAAACTTTCCAATAAACGTTTCCAAGAAAAACAAAAAAAAAAATGCAACCTGAAAACTTTTCCACTATATATTTGCTGCAACATTAAAAGCAAAAACTTTTGGCTGCACATTTGTTGTCCATGTTTTTATCTAGTTATAGTTACTCACTGGAAACTTTCAGGAAATGTGCATAAATTTGAAAAGTTTGATTTTCTCAATTTTTTCTCAAAATAGTGAAAAATCTAGTGGGGGATCATTTCCATGCCATAAAATTTGAAACCTGTACAATGTACATTGTACATATTGTTTTGTAATCGAACTTTTAATGAAATTCTAAATGTTTTATATAACATTTCATTTTCTTCAAAACCCGGTATACAAACATTGTTATTGAAATGCGTCATAGTGCATCGATGTAATGCCCTCTAATACCCATTAATTCATTTCCCCTATCTGTCTAATCAAATAACTTTATTTAGTAATTATTTCTTGGATGTTATGTAATATTTTTTTTACCATCAGCATCAGGAGCATGTATTGCATATAAGTTCAACTCGTTCCCTCGCACAAACTAAATCAATTATATTTATAGAAACGAAACTGTTTAATGGCATAAGAAGCTTTTCTTCTTAACTGAGCTCATGTTCACATTTTCATGCGAAATAACTTGTGTTGCCTGCATAATACATACTTATAAGTTTCGGAATGAAATTACTTTAAATGAAACCCATCAAGTCATTCAATTGTTACATATTATTTTATTTCAATTGGAATTTAGTTAATTTTTTTTTTTTGAATATTTTATTAACTAGTAAATCGCTCTTCAAAATTAAATTCAAGTATAAATATTGTCATGTTTATTATAAATAAATGGATAATAAATGGAGATAAATTATTGATAAAATGTTAGAAATTAAACAAGATTTTAACTATTTAATGACTAGATGTGAAATTGGGTGAAGGTAAAACTAATTCTGATATCGGCAAATATAATTATTATGGTAAGCGCTTATATGCTACGGAAACAGTTATTAGTTTATAAAGTCAATATAAATTTAAAACCGGTGTTTACAAAACCGTAAATTCTTGACGACTTAAAAAAAAAACAAAAAAAAAATATGACATCAACTTTAAATACCACACAATTTCATTCATTTACATGAATGACTAATAAATATTTATGTAATTGATATTCTGCGTGGTCGGTCTATCGACCGATCAAATTTTGAATAAATAAAATTGTTGCCAGTTGAATACTTACATAAGTGCATTGAATGTTATTGTAATGTTGTCATACAAAGAATCTGAAACAAAAAGAAAAAAACAAAAATTAAATTAAATTAAATATAAATAATTACTTTAATATTCCGCACGTGTTTTGTATGTTTTAGGGCGCGTGCGTGATTTTCACGGTAAATTAAACAAATGAAATAAATTTTCGATTCATTAAATGGGCACATTGCGCGAAATGTGTCTATCATAAATCGGAACATTTCTTTTACTTCGTATTTGTACAGTTGTTTTTTTTTCTTTTTCATTTGTTCTTATTTGCTTGCATTCACGCGCGCAATGACTTGTGGCCATTTAATCGAGGCTACCTACTAAATTTTTTAAAGACAGAGTGTTTTTTAGCTTTAAATGTTTGCAATGCCATTCGCTTGACAATAGATCAATTCAACAAGTTTTTTTTTTTTATATAAATCATTTCAACCTCTCAGTATCCTCCCAATTCTAATTAAAATAATTTCGTCCCTATAGACCATGTTGAAGATCTTTTAAGATTGATGACATTTGGTATCGCTATAGTCAACGTTGAACATCGCATTTCCTTACAAATGGTTAATAGATCATGTCCCGACTCCCGATGACAGCTGCCCTCCCAGCAGTTATGTAAGAAAGAGTGCTATGTGAGTGCTATGTTTTCTCCCATTCTTTCTCACATAACTGCTAGAGGGCAGCTGTCATCGGGACATGATCTATTAACCATTTATAAGGAAATGCGATATTCATCGTTGACCAAAGCGATACCAAATGTTATCAATCTTAAAAGATCTTCAATTTTGTATTATTAGCGACTATAGTTAACTAAAATATAACGTGTGGTTATTCGGGTACCCCCTTAAAAAGCAAAGCCAAAAAAAAATTAACCTTTAAAGTTTTAAAGTCAAATCGAATATTTATTCTTTTTGTTACACACCTCAATGGATCTCGGATTCACGAACTGCTTAATAAAATTCTTTATAATCTTTTTTATATGTAATCTTAATCAAAATTATGAATGACACGTCTTTAAAACATACAAGGAAATGCCACACAAATTGTTTACCATCTAAAGATTACAATGCCAATTAAAATAGAGAGGCCAAAATAGTATTTATTAATTTAATTTTTGCCCTTGATTGAAATGTCAACAAATGCGGCTAAAAAAGAGTTCACATTTTTGAATCGATTCAGTTCCAGACCAGTTCGGTAATTGGAATTATTAATAATTCAGATTTATCTTCATTTAATCGTAATTAAAAGAAGTAGTTTTTTTTTACCAATTTTTGTTTTTGAGCTTTTTTATAATAAATGCACGATTTTACGTAATTTATTATTTTAATTATTTTTGTTGTTTTTTTTTCCAATAAAATTTCAATCATATTTTTTTTTCTTTTTGACACATTTTTCCTTGCTAAATTTAAAACGTGACCATAAAAATATTTGTAAACAAAAAAATGAGAATCATCGATGTATTAAAAACGAATGTCAACATTTAACATTAAATATATGCCATTCATGCTTCGTAACGCTCTGCCTGCATCTCTGCAATAATACGGATCTCTGAAAATGTGTGTTTGTGTTATACAAAATATATACGAGCAGAGAGTATATGGAATAATAAATAAATAAAATATAATTCAATTCAGTGAGCTGAGAGCTATTTAACGTAATAAATGTTTTGTGAAGATCATGCACCAAACCACAGAAGAAAAAAACATTTTTAATAAAAATAGAAAAAAAGAAAAATTGGAAAAGCAATAAAAATGCAATAACATTTTTATATACAAAAGCAGCAATGGATAGACATTTGAATGTTGAATTCTATACCTATCCGGAAAACATTTTGACTGTTTCTATTCAATTTCAGTATACCGGAAAATATGAATTCAGATCATAAATGAATTTTATAATATAAGTACACATTTTAGCAGATGATTTTAATGTAGATATTTTATGTAACTTGAGTTGTGTGTATTACAACATACGAGTATAAACCCATAAATACCACACCGTATAGAAGTAGAACAGTTCAGGTATGTTCTCATGAAAATATTTCTATCATAATATTTATAACTGACCTCTGTACTTGTGCTTTTGTCGTCATCAATTTACCTTACCAACTACAAGGCTTCAAGCAATTTAATTTAGAAAAAAAGAAAAAAAACAAACAAAATAAATAGAAGCCAGCAAGTATATTGGCTAGAGGTTAGAGGCTCGCTCTATAAGTTAGAGCCTCTATATATCGACTATTTAATATTCAGGTAAATATGTACGTGGTTCATTTTCAACTATCCTCTACAAAAATAGGTATAGATAATTGATTTTGCTTATAATTGGTAAATTGCCAGTAAAACGATGCACAGCATGTGATGTGCCATTAATTTTTCTGTTTTTATCAAATTAAAATTTACTGGGACAAGAAATATTATGCATGGAATGTTGAAAATTGAAAGGTCTCACACATTGTATCGAAATGTATCAAAATTTATCGGTTTTTGTATAGTGCTGTTATCAGAATGAAAACATTTCGGTAGATCGATTTCTATATTTTCTTACAACCAATTAGTTATATAGCTGAATTCTGAATTTCAGTTAAAAGAAGAAAAAAAATCTATTATTATGTCGTAAATCCGTAACAAAATTTATGTATGTCTATTTAAAAGAAAAATATGTATATAAATATAGTATATGTTAATGTTACAGTTTTATTTCAAGTA
>JAABKK020022894.1:0-17819 GCA_011634745.2 Catotricha subobsoleta | reverse complement strand
CATACTTTTAGATTGTTTTTAATGATATTTTAAAACTAATAATGATTTTTAATAATATTCTCAATATAATTAACTAGTTTAGAATCGGATAACCATAAATATCTCAATGAAAACAATAAAACAATATCATAAAAATTTTCACAGATTTTTTGGTGAAAAGTCTGTCTGCCATACTATGGTTTCTAGATACTGTAGCTAAAACTACTCGTCACTAGAGGGCTCTGATATATCATTCCTATCCACCCTTAAGAAAAATTTCTTAAAAATTTAGGACTCGACTGGGATACGAACCCACAATCTTCAGATAGCCGGTCTACTGCTTTTACCAATTAAGCTACAGGCCCCATGAGTGCGAGTTTTTGTTTATTTATTCAATTCAATACCAATACTATGGAGTATGTATAGTTGTCAGTTTGTGGAGGTAATGTCTGATTTTTTTTTGTTAAGTAGCTTACTAATATGTATGCATTCCTTCATACAAGTCATACTGTTTCAGAAGCAGTTTCCGAGAAATACTTTTTTTTAAATCTTATTTAAACGATTCTTAGTAATAAAAATAGGCACGACAAGGAATTTTCAGAATTTAATATCTCAGCTCCCTTACATATAGAAAATGTCTGCATTTTTTTTTTGTTTAGTAACTTACTGATATAGTATTCATTCCCCCCGCTGTGCTTCGGAAGCAGTTTCTAAGTATTTTTTTGTATTTAAATCGCACTATATGTAAGAGTCCCCCCTCATGAATAAAATAAAAATAAAAAAAAATCCGGGGATTTTCCTGGTTTTTCCCGGCATTGTCTTCCGCGTGAAAAAAAAAAAAGGTTTGTGTCTTGGATATCTATGGCTAACTTCACAGTTGTTATTTTTTGTGGTCCTGCAATTATTAAATTATAAAATGAGAACAAAAACTTTTGTTAGGAAATGGTAAAGGGAGTTTCAGTGAAAAAGAACAAGTCGAGAAGTTAAATGATAAAAAATAATATTCGTAAAAAGCTTTTACAATCGAAAGCAAATATTCTGAGCCCAATCATTTGTATTAATTTAATTTGAAATTTTGTTTGGTTTAAACTTGTATTACACGTAAATGTAAGTGCCACTAACAATGAACGTTTCGATCTTTTTGGTTCACTAAAATTGTGAAAACATCATTGCTAGTGCACTTACACTTACGTGTAATATCAGCTTTAGACAAGCTTTCTGCAAACACAATTCCGAATTATTTATTAGTTTGCGCCGTTTTAATGAATTAAAATTGAAAATGCATGCGTTTAAAACTACAACCACCGTGTATATGAAATTGTTGCCAACACAAACATAAAAAACATGATATATCGTCAATTTTTTCAATATGGCGTTCTTTCGCTTGGTATTTTAAATCATATTTAGCACGTGTGTGAAAGTGCCAAACTAATTTTGTGAAAATGTTAGTATTTTATAACAATTATCTATTAAATTTTATTGTAAATCATTCTTTAAATCAATATTAAATATCTTATAAAATTATTTCAATCGTAAATCTAATATTTTAGCTAATATTTCAAATTATATAATTGTTCCCAACACTTAGACCATATTTAAACTTTTTTTTTTACTTAATCATTCATTAAATGTCAACTAATTTCGTATTTTGTTCGGTCAAAACTGTATACTAGTTAATACAAACTTAAAAATTAAATTATTTTTAATTATTATAAAAAAAAAAAAAAATATTTGTAAAATATTCTCGAAGAAATCTTATTACAAAAAGACGAAATTACACGTTTAGGTTATGTGAGCCATTGGGTGTGTGTGTGCAAAAAAATATGTGATGAGTTGGTAATGTATGAGTAATCATCCATAAAATGGTGTATAGGAACTGAAGGTTGGGAATAATTAGTTCAGGGTCAATAACTAAAGTGCATAATTTCGAAAATTTTCCAAATCGTAATTTAATCAACAAATCAATAAATTCTGATGTTTACACTCCTATTTATTTTAAATATTTTCTTGCAATATTAATATTTTAAATTTCATTTTTTCTTCTTTTTTTTTCATTTTTATGCCGCAAAAACAGGGGAGATGAAGAACAAACATATAACAATGGTCCAGCAGGTATGGAACCCGAAGGAGTCATTGAAAGTAATTGGACCGACATCGTTGACAATTTCGATGATATGAATTTAAAAGAAGAATTACTTCGTGGCATTTATGCTTATGGTTTTGAGCGTCCTTCTGCTATTCAGCAACGCGCCATTTTACCATGCATCAAGGAGCATGATGTTATTGCTCAGGCTCAATCTGGTAAGTTAATGCTTTTGGTTTTATTGTTTTCTCAAACATTCAATTGTTTACATACGTGGATAGAAAAATTAATTATTCTTGAATGCTAATTCATTTAAGGTGTTAACATTTTATTTTTCGCCATTTTATTTTTATTGCTAATTTTTACAGCAAAAATATTTCTTTGTTTAAAAAAAAAAAAAAAAGTCCGCGGCGTGCAGAAATATCTATTCGACAGTCGGAATGCAAGCTGTTTAAACAGATTGAATAATTAGACCCTTTTATTTAACAATTTTTTAGTTCGGCATATTAAAAAAGTTTTCGTATTTGGCATTTTCAAATGGCGTCTTATAGAATCAACGAACATTTAATGAATGAAAACACATTCCTGATTTTTATATAATTTTTTCTCGATTGTAATGAAATGATACGGTTTATGTTTTAACGAGAAATGGCAGTGCTTTTCCGTAAATTAATTTGTATTAATAAACACTAAATTCTTTATCATTTATTTTTCCTAATAATATTTTTTTTTAGTCGCTTCTAGTCATCAAGCCTATAATCAAATACTTATAAAAGTAAATTTTCCTAGCGAAATTATGACAAAAAAAAAATCGTTTATCAGCACTAGAATATAAACAAAGCTAACATTTCTCAATAGTCATGCCATATTTTTCTGTTTGATAGTTAGCTTATCTACAAAAATTAGAAATTGTCTATTTGTAGGTCTTTGTATGTGCTAAATTGAATTAAATCTGCATATGAAAAATGTATTTATTTACTTATCTAAGCGCCGCATCATACGGACACATTTACAAAAACAAAAATGAAAAATAAATCGATAGTTTCGCTGCATTTAGTCAATTTAGTACTAAATGTTTCTTTAAATTAACACTAATTAACACGCTATTGTAGTGGTAGAAAAAAAATTCATCACTTTATCGGCATCACATTAGGCGAGACTAATGAAATATTTATTATTTTTTTATGCTTTTCCAGCACAAAATTTTAATTTAGAAACTAATTAAAAATTAAAAAAAATTCAAAAACAGATAAATAAATATTTTGCTTATAAATTTTTTTCTCTCCTTCTCTTTCTTTATTTTATTATTTCCACGCACCCAAATAGGTACTGGTAAGACAGCCACCTTTTCTATTTCCATTTTACAACGAATTGACACCAATGTACGTGAATGTCAGGCATTGATATTGGCGCCAACCCGTGAATTGGCCACTCAAATCCAAAAGGTTGTCATCAATTTGGGTGAATTTTTAAGTGCTGATTGTCATGCATGCATTGGCGGTACAAATGTACGTGAAGATATGCGTAAATTGGAATCGGGTGCTCATGTTGTTGTTGGTACACCAGGTCGTGTATTTGATATGATTAGCAGAAAAGTGTTACGTACATCACGCATTAAAATGTTTGTGCTTGATGAAGCCGATGAAATGTTGTCGCGTGGATTCAAAGATCAAATTCATGATGTATTCAAAACGCTTCCATCTGATGTTCAAGTTGTTTTATTGTCGGCTACAATGCCACCAGATGTACTTGAAGTCAGTAAGAGCTTTATGCGTAATCCAGCTAGGATTTTGGTTAAAAAGGAGGAACTCACATTGGAGGGTATTAAACAATTTTATGTGAATGTTAAACATGAAGAATGGAAAGTTGGAACACTCTGTGACATTTATGAAACATTGTCCGTTACTCAAGCTGTTATATTCTGTAATACCCGTCGTAAGGTCGATCAGTTAACTGAAGATTTGACCAACAAGCATTTCACTGTTTCTTCATTGCATGGAGATATGGAACAACGTGAACGTGAATTAATTATGAAACAATTCCGATCTGGTTCATCAAGAGTTTTGATCACTACTGACATTTTGGCTCGGGGCATTGATGTACAACAAATTTCGTTAGTTATTAATTATGATTTGCCATCGAATCGTGAAAACTACATTCACAGGTGAGTCAATAAATATATCAATTTAATGTTATTTCGATTTTTCAGCTATAAGCGTGGCATGACCAAATTTATAGACTATATATTTTTTATTATCTATTTTATTTTAAAATAAAATTGAGTGGCTTGGTATGTGTGCGAGCAAACACTATTTCATATAACAAATTGCCTGAATTTCATACATTAATAATAATAATTGTTATTTTGATTTTTCACATTATATTTGTTTCTCGCGCGTACATTTAGATTTTATTATTTCAAAATAAAATCTATATACATATAAAACGAGAAAATTATTGAAAAATAAATTTAAAAAAAAACTTAATCTCAACATTCTCTATTTCGCAGAATTGGACGGGGTGGTCGATTTGGTCGTAAAGGTGTTGCTATTAACTTCATAACTGATGATGACAAACGTTCCCTCAATGATATTGAGCAATTTTATAATACAACCATTGATGAAATGCCAGCTGATGTTGTTAATCTATTGTAAAAAAATTAATGTTATCACAATCCAAAAAATCATTCAAAAGATAACATTTTCAACAAATAAACTCTTTAAAATAAAAACAATTGACCGAAAAAAAAATAAAAAAAGAAAAAAAGATTAAAGCTACTTGCATCTTCTAAAACTTGATTGCAATCAAACAATAACAAAAACAAAAAAAAAACTCTTGCAGAGCATCTTTAATTCATAAAAATTAATTTAAATTTTTATATATTTTTGTTTGTTCCATTTTTAGTAAATGAAAACACAATAAAAATAAATATCCATTGTATTACTTAACAATTGAAATCTTTTTTTATATTGTAATTATTTTTTTAAATTATACAAATTTGTGGGAAATTTTTTATTTTTTATTATTTTTATTAATTTTTTTTTGGCTGTATTGATTGGAAATATGATTAATTGTCGCATTACCAATAACCGTTTTAAAAAAATAAATAAATTGTATTTAAATATTTATCTTTTTTTTCCTCTATTGTCTTATGAATTATTTCGTTTTCTTACTATACATTTAAATAAACAAATAAAATAACATAAAGAAAAACAAAATGCTAGATATTTTCTGTGCTATTTTTATATTGCACGATTTTGTTTTTTTTTCCTAATTTCCCTAATAATTATCTACCTCATTCTAAGTTAATGAAAAGTCACCAGTTATATTAAAGAAACAAGCCGAATTTGGTCAAGCATTTTCTTTGTGAAAAATATTGTTTTATATTAATATTATAAAACTATAGGCGAGTTCCATATCAAAACGATCAAAAATTTGCAAATTTTAACCCGACCATCTCCGATTTTGATGAAAATTTGCAAATTTGTTTAGTTTTAAGAGATAAAGATTTCTGCATATTTTTTTCTTTTTTTTGGTCATTGTCACCGGAGCAGGAAATGGTCAAAATATTGACAAAAATCGTTTAATACCAAATTTTGAAAGATCATAACTTGAGAAGCACTTGACCGATGTAATTCATCTAGCGCGCGCTTTAGTGTAATAAATAATAGTAGTTTTTAAAAAAAAATTAAAATCTCCAAAAATGGCTTTTCATTATTTTCATTTTTCAAGTTTTTCCCGAAAACTGTTTTTCTTTAAACGAAAGACACGTTTGAAAAATATTTTTTTTTACTTTATTGATAGCTTATCTCATCACATAAAACCTCTAAAAATTTTGGAGATGTATCAATTCTTGTTCTCGAGAAAATACTTAACTTATTATACAGAAATGTCAAAAAAAAAAAAAAAAACAAAAAAAAATTTACTTGCAAAAAAAAAAAAAAAATATGCAGAAATCTTTATCTCTTAAAACTAAGCAAATTTGCAAATTTTCATCAAAATCGGAGGTGGTTGGGTTTTTGGCTGATCGATTTGATATGGAACTCGTCTATATAAAGCATATTTTAAGTCATATTGTGGAATATTTAAGGTAAATATTGGAAAAATTATACCATAAGATAATGAAATCTGTACTGTAACAAATATACAACATTGAATAGCTGCTATGACATTGTAATGCCTCTTCCCTTTTATACTTTAAACATAGAAATAGAAACCATAAGATAGTTCAACTCAAAAATACTTAGTGCGCTAAAAATAAAATTAAAGGAAAAAAAGATTTTTTTGAACCAAAACGAAATCACTAGCTAACACAACATCTTCTATTAAATTCTAATACTCTAAATAAATATGTTGCGATTAATTGTTTTAATTTTATACAATTAACGAAGAATATCTATTAGGTAATACATTTAGCAATATTTTTGATTTTCTAAATAATTAAATTAAATATTGTAAAAATAAAATCTAAACAAAATAATTGGCCAGTCATAAAAAGTTTATGAACACAATTCCATTTAATGTGGACATGAACAAAATGCACAAAAATATCAACTTTATAAGCAATTTATCAACAAAACTATAAAACATAAATTGTATTTCTAAATAGAATTATTAATTGTGTACATATGATAAATGTAATAACTTTATTATATTGTTGCTTGTATTGATAAAGATATTTATATAATTATTATTTATTTATTAAATTAAACGGAAAATTTAAATAAACAACTATTACTTACTATACTTGATCCATTTTACATTATACATAATGAATTTGTTTTGTTATTTCGATGCATCTTGTATGTCATATCCTTCGGGATTAAGTTTAATTATAACAGAGGAACAAATAAATTCTTTGCTACTTATGTTTTCAACATTTCAACTATTTTTGTAAAATTGCTAATGGAAACTAAAATGTAAGTAAAAAAGAAAAAAAAAAAACAATATAAAAAATCCAATTAATTAAATATTTGAGAAAAATTAAAATAAATTTGCTTGTTGCTTTGAACGGATTCGAAATTTAGATAATCTTTTGAAAGTAAATAATCTATATTTGGGAAGAATTTTAAAAATTCTTACTTAGTGGTTAGAAATTGCTGCCTTTCTATGAACACAATATGTACAATATTTCTGAAAATAAATACTTTCAATTTTAAGTTCATAAAGTTTTTACATTGTTTTCCGGATAAAGTTTGAATGAAATTAATGGGGTACAGTCAGTTATGCACACGCCTTTGTTTCTTGGGTGGAGTACCAACAAATAATGTAAACAAAACTCCAAACATTTATTTAACATACAATAAACATACATCTATCATACATCACAACATCTATCTGTTCAAAAGCTGAAAAACTACAAAATCGAGGTAGCTTAATTTTGATCTGTACGCACCACTGTATGTAACTCATTATAAATCAAAATATTTGAAAAAGTGTGTGAAGTATTGTCAATTGTATTTTTTCCTCAAAGTAGTTAACTAATTCCCAGTTAAATAGTCAAACTGCTATCAGTATTCGCTCTCATTTATAATTAAAAACAAATAATGACCTGTTAACGACCATAAGATCTTATCAAAAATATTTTAATGACTTTATATTTCTTAAAAGGAATTTATAATACATTAACTAAGCATTTAATACACATTTAATCAGAGGTATTCTTACAATACGCAAATTTCTTATGATAACGTATGCAGCCTATCAATTAGTTAATGTTATAATTACCTAAATTCCATAATGTTAAACTATTCTTTGTTTGAATTCATATCAATTCATTTCATGCTGTGATCTGATAAAAAAAAAAATAATATAAAAATCGTAAATATTTAAAGTTTTAAAACGACATTTCCTTTTATTTTTACAAATTTTAGTATAAATTATTACAAATTTCATTACTTTGTTCAATTCAAATGAGCAAAATAATCATTACAATCAATTTGTCAATTTAATTTTCTAAAAAAAATTATTCATTTTCATAATTTTAAATACATATTACATATTCCAATTTACACATCAAGACAATTTTAAATTTTTTACGCAATAATTCATAAAATTTTTAATTAATTTTATTTTACCACCACAAAATATTACATAAAATTAGTTATATATGTATGTGTTCAACATGCCCTTAATTTTTTGATCTTTTCTTATTTTTAACATATTACTATAATTTTTCTATCTTTATCTCAAATTAAGAAAATACTAGAGGGTAAAAAAAAAAAATGTTCAACCATTTCAATTATTATTGATAAATACTGTTTATGTGAATTTGTGACTCAAAATACATTTGAATTAAAATATAAAGCCGTGCCATTATGTGATTATATACAGGATAATTAAATTGAAAGTTGATGCTATTGAGAACACGTGATCGACAAGGCTGTCATCAACCACAACTGTACACGTCTGACTTTCACCAATAAGCTTATATATAATTAGTCAAGAAGAAATAGTGCTTCCAGAAAGGGTTTAAGCTAAAATTGATAACATTAGATAACATTATTTGCTTATGAGTAGGCGCTCATTTCTTTTCCAATTATACCTACCCTAACACTTCTTTATAGAGAAAGACACACAAACATTTATAATATAGTTTTGTTGAATATTTTAATCGTTGATTGTAATGAATCTAATTCGATTTTACTCAATTTTCATTTAATGAAATCATACGATTTTAGCAAAAAAAAAAAGAAAAAAAAAACCCTATCGAATTCAGATACTCTGAAATAAGTGAAATGCTGTACATGTTTTTATAATATTCGATTTTTTAAATATTTTAACATTTCTAAATTTGATATGGTTTTTAATTTTCTTTTCTTTAAATTTATACTAGATTATGGATTATACTAATATTTAATTTAGACATTTCCAATGATTATTTATAATTATAATTAAGAATTCAAAACCATTATTAGAAAGCGAAGTATTATCCGGAACTTACACCTTTAAAAAAAAATAATTGGGGAATCCCAAATTTTATGGAATTGAAATAATGCATTAAAAATTCACGTTTGGCATTTGCGAAAAAAAAAAACTTAGAACCCAAAATTGAATTTAAAGTATAAATTACAATGCTATTGAAAGCTATGTACTAATTAATATAAAACAACGAAATAATAAACCTTTCTATTTGTTTTTTCTTATATCTTTTAAATGGGTGTGTAGTGTATAATGTGTTTTTGTTTATATATATATGTATATATATTTATTTTTTTCTAAATATAAATTATTGTGGTTGGGCTTGTTGTAATTGTGGTGCCAATCGTGATACCAATGCAATGCCAGAAAGTAATAGCTTTTTACCAATTGCTGGTACCTTTGGATTATGTGCTAATACTTCTATTGCTAAGCGTAATTCATGGAACATATTTCTATTGTATGGATTGCGGCGGGACGAATATCTTAATACGAGGAAGTGATAATATACGAATGGTGTCATTAATCCAGCACGACCTCTGTAAAGAAAAAATAAGATTATATTTAATAAATATGTTAATAAGAAATATATGAATATTATGAATATATATATTCATTATGTTAGTGTAACCTTATGGAAATGTAGTTAGTTAATCTATTAAATAAACGAAACTATTAAGACATTCCCTTGTGATTTTATTTTTGCTAGTATATCCCTAATAACAATTTCAATCGATTTTCCGTGGGAATACCTCAGGAACGTCTTAGGAATGATTTTGCCAGTCTTCAGGAATTCCTTAGGAACGGGAATGTATTTTCCATTCCTTAGGTATTCCCGAGGAAAGGAAAATACATTCCCGTCCTAAGAAATTCCTGAGGACCGGCAAAATCGTTCCTAAGACGTACCTGAGATATTCCCACGGAAAATCGATTGAATTTGTTATTAGGATATCTTACACCCTTACCCTCCAAATGAACTATAATCTCTTTCAAAGTTGTCAAAGTGGTAAATGCTATAAGTATGTATATAATGCAGCATAACACTTATACCATTAAAAGGTAAAGGTATATTTTCGTTTTTCATAATATAACTAAGCAATGGTATGAAATCATTTTTACTGTTATGAAAGTTTTCATACTCGCATTGTCTGGCAATGGTATGAATTTAATGTCATTACAGGGCTTAGTAAAAAAAAGATCACAAGGGAATTATCTGAGCAGTTCGACAAGGAAAAATAGTTTGAGTTGATCCCAGATAGATTGGGTAGAAAACGTTTTGGATTGTAAAAAATTTCTAATAACTTTATTTGGAAAATCAGTGAATTTGAAGAATTGAAACAAAAGAAATTTTATTCAATTCATTTTTTTATTGTAGATAATAGGAAAATTATGATATACCTTACCATACCGACAACCGAAATGACACATTTTCACTTCGATAATTTTTTTATTGACGGGCAACTTTATAATGATTAAAAAAAAAAAAATTGGGAAATATATTGGTGATAACAATATGTCGTGTCAACTTTTTATTTATTTTTTTTGTATATGGAGCGTCGTGCATAGAGGCTGCAAATATGATTTTTCTCAATACAAAATAACAAAATTTGTCAACGACATATAGTTGTCGTCACTATATTGTTTTATCGGTGTATTAATATTAATACAGTAAATTAGAAATAAGATTTTGATATTAGCACATTAAGTAGAATTTTAAGTCGGAAGCATACAGGTCAAAAAATGCATAAAAAGCGAATCGTAAAGTAATAAATGATTCTACAACATTTGACTTTAATTACACAATTAAATAAGAGATTAATAGCTTAAGATAGAAATCTCCGAATTTCTTAGATAATAAAAAAGATCCATTAAGGCCCCACAAGAATTTTTTCCTTTTTGATTTTTACAGAGAAATTAAAAACTTGTTAAAACTTACAAAAATATAAAAACAATGCAAATTGGCACCAAAAATATTTCTGAAAATGCAGCCAATCTTAAAATGTTTGATGTTTGTAGTTCAACAATGGAAATCAGTAATCGAGCTCCCCACCATGAATTTTGTCCCAATGTCTGAAAACCATAAAAAAAATATATTAATAATACCAATTAATCATTTCCAATTATAATCAGTGTCAGGGTTTCCTGTTTTGAATTAATTAACATTTTGATTGTTTTGATTTTTTTTTAAACGTAATTAATATTATTGAAATTATCCGTATTTAATATATTGAAATGCTGAAAACAAATTATATATAAAAAAAAATAAAATCAAAAACTTGATTAAATCAAATCAAGGAATACTTTTCAGTGTTGTACTAAAAATCGTAAAGTAAATAAACTTACGTCCAATAATGTTAGTGAATAACTGGCTGCATGCAAAACAGCAAACAATACAACGGGAAATAGTATCAATATGAATGGACTAACATATAAGAATATAATTGAAAAGAATAAATAATGGCATGAATCTTCAACCAATAATAACGATAAATATTCCCGTGTAAATGTAAGACGTGGTAAACGTTGATGTAATCGTAATGCACTAGTTGCAGCATTAGCCATCAATACTTTCGAATATGCACTCTGAGCATTACTGCAAAATAATAATAAAAAGAAAAGAAATTAATTTAATTTGTTAGTGTTTTGTATATATTTAAAATCTCACCCAAATATTGGTAAAATATATCCAATTGCAAATACAATAGTAATAACTCGTGATGCCCATAATGCAACATCTACTTTGTTTTCACTAACATGTGTTTTTAGAGCTTCCACACCACGTAATCGTGTTGGTTCTTGATTTTGATTTGTATTACTGCTACTGCTATTATCGTCAGCCATTTCTTTGTCTGATTTGTTCTTTTACGTTCTGTTTACGATGTCTTTAATACACTTTTATGGCCTATTTCTTGAACAGAAACAAATTGTAATTGTAATTTCTAAAGCACATTTTTCATAAGATTTTGTAGTGTATTGAAATGAAAACAAATCATTTATCAATTCTTTTATGATTTACATCTAATTTACAAATAATTTGGTTATACAGACTCAAATAATATTGAAATAAAATTAAATGTGTTTGCCTGACATTTAATTCTTAACGCGCACTTACTGAATAATAAATAATCAAACAGTGCAAAGAGTTCGTTAAGTTCAAGTCATTGTGAATTAAAATGGAATATATACATTATCATCATATGATGATGATATTTATGTTATTCATGTTATTCGATAGTTAAATATAAATTGATGACAATCGACAATCCTACATGGTGGAAATTACATAACCTTGTAATCTTTCATAGGCGATCTTATCAAACAATCTGATATCAAAAAATGCAAAAAAAAAAGTCTCATACACATGCATACAGTAAAATAATTGTTCTTCCCAGAGAGTTAAATTTCATTAAAGAAAAATAATCTCGCAACTGCTTATTAACTAAATATCAAATGTAAAAAAAAAAAAATTAAACTAAACTAAAATTAAATTTCAACCTGTATCACACTCACAACCTCACAAGCAAGCAGCTATTTATAATGTTCATACTCAAATTACACGATTTGCAGACATTTTGGTTTATAAAATTTAACTTAAATGCAAGTTATGCAAACTCAGCAAAAAGACTACCTTATCTTTAATTTTTATGATGTGAAATGAATTTGGTTAACCACCTATACACTAATCAAGATATTTACTCAAATGTAGTTGAATCAGTAATTGCGTAAGCCATTTACCATTGTTATATATAATATATATTCTTTTTTTGCAGTAATTGTAAAATTTTATCAAAAACACAACCACCGATTGGACATTCGAAACATTTAAATAAACACAAAAATATTGAGTAAGTATATAGCTACTTAAATTTAACTAGAACAACTTTTCCCTTCCATAAAATGAAAGTTACCATTGTATTCTCATCGGATAAGTTAATTTAAAATGCAATTTAACCTTTAAGAATATCAGAAATTAATTACTTATTATTTATGACGCCACTTTTTTTCTTTTTTTAAATTAAAAACACATATTTAAATAATGCGTCGTAACAACATTTACACATTTAACGCATTAATTAAATAATAAAATGGGTAAGTATAAGATAATTCTTTTCCAATAAAAGAAAAGGTAATAAAAATTATTAATAAAACACAAATATTGATTAAGACAGTACATAAGTATTTATAATCGAAGAGTCATTCATACATAAAAATTATTTATATCTAATTACTAATAGAAAATATTAGAAAACAGAAATTGATAAAATGAAAGCTTTGTTTGAATGCTGTAATAATAATATAGGTAAACAAATTAATATAGAAAAATATGTTCGTACCTATGTTTATGCGAACATGCTAACATGTAAGGTTAAGGTGTAACGTTTTAAGTACTATAACCATCCATACAACTAACAAGAAAACAATATATATATATATATATATATATAGATATACTTAATACCTATATTGAAGAGCCAATACTTAAGTAAATATATTGCGCAAAAAAAAAGAAATAACCACTGGTTTTGACTTATATTAATGAACTGTACGCCTACCGGACCGCACTAATAACTTTCCTATTTTCGTGTTTATTTTTATTAAGTCAATATTCTGAAATTAAACATTTATTGACCAAAATTGCATTTAAATAATATTTCAATATGACCAGACGTATCATAAATATTTGATTAATTTAAATTAATCAATTCATTTATGAAATTTATGCGAATTGTGACTCCACACATTTTTATTGTTTTAAAACCAATTTTATAAGCTCAAATCAGTTTCGCTTAAAATATGAAAAATATATTATTTTTTTAATTATTGTTTAAGAAGAACCTTCTCTTATCTGTTTTAAAGAAAATTAATTATTTCTATTCTTTTATAAAATAAAAATTTACCTGAATAATGAAAAATTATAAACTGAAACACTTTGTGAAAAGAAAAATTACTACGAGTTTCTTTTTCTCTTTTTTTTTATTCTTACGTGTGAAATGTGAATTGATTAACAAATTCGCCACATGAAATGCCAAAAAAAACAAGAAAAAATGATATTCATGACAGATACAGGAGTATCAACGCAATAATGAAAAATATTAATTGAAATGTTTGTAGGGTTGGAATTTTTATATCTACAAGTAAGTATTTGAAATTTTAAAATTACGTCTATTAACACACTTTTAAACCAAACTGATCTGTATTCTGTCTGATGCGAATAAAAATTTAAATCGACATTAAAAACTATTTAAATGAAAATAAATAAAGCTGAGAACATACAAGCCCAATATTGTTACGACAAGTGACAATATTCAAACTATTGTGACAATGTAATTTCACATTTAATAGGATATTCTATTGTTTTTAATTTATATTTTATTTCGTAATTCGCATTAGAGGATTGATAATCCACAACTCTGATTTGAATTTGAAGTTTTCATTCGCAATCTCTTATTTTGAAAGGTTACATTGCGTTAGCGAAGTATAAAGAAATGGAGGAAAAATATATAAAATACACCTAAAACATCTGAAATCATAGAATTTTCATAACTTAATTATGTTATGGGCAATAGAGTTTTAAACAAGTTTTATAGAATTTTTATAGAATTTTTATAGTTATATATATTTTATTTTTTATAGTTTTGGTAAAATTTGATAGAATTTGGTTAATATATTAATAAATAAAAATCAAGTTGTTATTTTTTTAATCTTCATCTCTTAACTTCTTTTATTATTGTAATCTTTTCTCTTTTTTCTTTCGGTCAGCTATCCAAGTACTCGATGATGCATTTTCCCCACGCGATATCGACCTTTAACGAACGGTACGGACCTTAACGAAATCTTTAAAGATCTTTATAGATCTTAAAAGATCTCGTTAAGGTCCGTACCGTTTGTTAAAGGTCGATATCGAGTGGTTTATCGGGTGCTACCTAACTTCTGGGTATTTACAAATTGTAAGAAAAAGGGTATGTGATTGCGATGGCTTTCTATCCAAACTATGTTTTATATTGTAGACCAATGTCCATTGCGACGTTTTGAGGAATGTTTAGACGAATTGCTTTCAGCTACTCCAGAGGCTGTTAATCGGATGAAACATTTACATTTGATTCTATAATATGATAATTCAATGATTTTAATTTTCAGTTTAACTACCAAACTAGCAATTCGGGCTGTGAAGAGATTGTGATAACGTTGTCACATTCCATGGTTCTTCAAAACCGTTGTGTGGTAATGTTCAAAACCTGAGCACAACTTAATATAACAATATTTTCTCATTTCTCCAGTACTTATTGACCAGACGGATTAACATTTAGTACATGCAGATTGTGTACATAACATGGGTTATTATAAAGGATTTTGATTTATTTCTATTATGCATCAGCATTCGGTACAGCATAGTTCATTGCGTATTCTATATTTCTATAAAATAGTATGTAAGTATAAGTATGTATATTTTGCATTAGAAATACTTATTTTAAATACCCGTACATGTTAAAGTAATTTTGTCAAATATTTTCTTTAGTATAAATTCGCCTTTATTATTAATGGATCGATAACTTTTAAGGCGAAAGTGAATTTAATTATGAGCTGTCAATTTCCTTCTTTTCAAAATTCAATTTACTTGCACACAAGGCGAGGATATTTGTTGATATTCTTTTTCATTAATTTTCTTTCATTAAATTTTCCATTTTCATAAAATTACATTTATTCAAAAATGACTGCAATTTCAGCGGTAGACTTGGAATTAAAACGGGTAATAAACAAAATTAATTTTATTTAAAACGCCCACGTAAAAATGAATAAATTTGAGGTTAAGTTAAGTAATTTTTTTCTTTCAGGCTTTCACTGAAATGCAAGTTAACAAAATAGAAACATCAAAGAAATTGAAAATGATTGAAATGCAAATGGATTTATTAAAAACATCAAAGAAAAAATATGAAATTACCGATAAAGAAGTATCAACACTAACTCCCGATACACGGTTAGTTGCAATGTCATTGAAATTAGCTTAAATGCACTGTATTTTGTTTAATTGCATATTCATCATGTTTTATAGTGTTTATTCATCCGTCGGACGTATGTTTGTACTGTCAACATTGCCTGATATTCATGATGAACTAACTGGAAAACAAACAAAATGTGATGGAATGGTGAGCCAATTAGAAGAGAAAAAAGAATTTTTAATCAAATGCTCTAAAGAACAAGAAGACAATCTTCGAGATTTAGTACAGCAAAGAAAAGATGCTAATTCGATTGAATAAAATTAAAACGAAAACAATATAGATTAATGTGAATGCCGGATTTTATTAAAATTATTTCAAATTAACATCAGCACATTCATTATTATTCTTTTTATTTTATAAAATTTAAATAAACTCATCTAAATTAAAGTTGGCATACGAACAAAATTCATTTGCTAAATTTCGTTCATGTTGTGGTTGATATAAACATTTATCCAAATTTAAGAACAATTTAGCCCAGTCACTGACAACATTACCCGAACACATAATTATTTTGGAGTCGTTTTTACGAATTTTATTGATTATTATTGAAGTACTGTGTATACATTCTTCGGATAAAAATGGTGGATCGATGATTATGATGTCGAAATAGTTCAAAAATTCTTGCATGTAATTTGGGTCCAGAGCACCATTTTTGTAATCATAGTGATAAAAATCGTCACTGAAACTTGAAAAACGTTTGTCAAATTCAAACAAACGAACAGTTCCATTTGGATGAATTTTTTTAATCGATTTGTACAATGATGGGCATGACAATAATCCTATTTTTATGTCAGAAGGTGATTTTTTATCCATACTTATTATAAGTTTCAAACAAACTTTCGAAAGTATTAATTTTGTCGCTTCATCATACCAAAATTGACTTAATTGCTGTAACGCAAATAATATAAAATGAGAAAAAGAATTATTAATAAATCACATTAAAAAATAAGTAGTTATTGATTCTAATAAATAATTAAAAAGTTTTTTAACTTTTAGTTTTTTGAAAAATTGTAGGTATAACAAAAAAATGGAAAATTCTATATTTATTTATTTATTTGGTATTGCACAGTAACATTCCTATCCCCATAAGTTTTTAGGCGCTTAACTTTACAGGCTTAAATCGAAAATATTTCAAATACAGATCTTTCAATTCAAATAATTCTGAAACAACTCGCGCATCGTCTGTTTCTTTTACACACATATATATCTTCGATTGAGCCTGTAAAGATAAACGCCCGGAAACTTGGATAGAGGTGTATGTAAGTAGTTATATTCATTTCCATAATATTGTTTTAACATTATTTACCCAATTTTCTTCAAAAGATTTATCGACGTTTGATTGTTGTGATTCTAAAGATTCATTTTCAGCTTTTTCACGTAAAAACTCATTTAATATTTCCAGAGTATCGGCAGGTAATTTTATTTCATCTTCATTAGCATCAAATCCTGCATCAAAACCGGTGTCTTTCATATCTATATTATTCATATCGAAGTACTTTAGGAACTTTAATCTACGAACTTATTTATAAGACTATCAAAGTGTACTGAATGCAAAAAATACAACATAACCCAAATTTCTTCTACAGACTTAATTATGAATCTTTATTTTAACTTTTATTACACTGTAATACCGATTATTTTCTGACTTTTTTATATCATTTTAATAAAATTAGAGAAAAATAAACAAATTCTGAGGCGCATAAATATGTTTGAAAAAAATGTGAAAAAGTGAAAGCAATTATTTACGTGAAATACTTACTTACCATTTAAAAAGTTCATACTGAATTTGTTTATGTGATATTTTCATTTGTATTAAGTGATTATTTTCAGCGTTTGAAATA
>JAABKK020022883.1:0-10573 GCA_011634745.2 Catotricha subobsoleta | reverse complement strand
AATTACAAATAACAGTGATAAATTACTTAAAAAGTAATTCAAATTATGATTTTAACTCTAATATCAATGCATTAGTGGGAATATTGGGGAAGCAAAAGTATCGAATGTTCGACGCAATTTTGTCAAATGTTCAATTTGACGATATGGCTGATTTCTGTCATGGGCAGAACGACCATATGCAACGAATGTGTTTGGTTTTTTTTTTTATTTCACAAAAACCGAATACTGACCATAACATTTCAAAATAGGTACCGAATATCCAAAAAGTAAATTTAAAAAACTCCTTAATACCGTTCAAAACACCAAATATCAAGAGTTTTCTAAAATTTACGATTTATTATTTAATATTAAGAATTTTAGAGACTTTTTTCGGTAATTTTAGTTAAATAATAATTTTATTTATTAATAATGTTTAAATTAATTAAATATTGATTCAGAAAATTTCTAAAAAAAAAAAAATAGGTTAGTATATTATTGTTAAGCACGACACAAACTAATGAAGAATAAAAATTAATTAAATAAACTGAATATTATTTCACTATACGATTTTTACATCAAAATTATAATCAGATGCATTGATAATTTACATATATTATCTTCATAAATCACATGTACGAGTACGTACGTCCATTTGGATTGCCACAATTTAATTCATCAATAAACTTAATCGATCAAGTTATTTAATAATCAATAATAGCTACTGAAGTAAACCAAAACTTTCTTTTTTTATTTTTACTTCAATATTGAAATACAATTAAATTTCATTATGTGTTTTTTCACTGCATTAATATTTTTCCAATTTGAATATATAGTATGGTTTCCCTTTGCTGTGAACATTATAGGTTCTAAGTGGATTTATTTCTTTATTAAATTAGCGTTTAATAAATACATTAAAATATATAGGTTGGTGGCAGCAGATGTTTTAATTTAAATAAAACTTATGGTTAGTTGTATTTTTACTTTCTTGGAAAGCAGCGTGAAAAATTAAATAGAAATTTAAAAAAGTGGTTGAAAAATTGAATATTGTAAATTATTGATTTAACATGAGTCACCTACCATTTGACTCACTACCAGAGCCTGGCGATCGTTTTATATTGGGTGATTTATTGGGTACCGGAGTTTGGGCTAAAGTGAGTTTTCATTATCCGCGAAAAAAAAATTGTGTTTTATTTAATTTCAATGGATGTAATTATATGAAATCTTCAGGTTTACAAAGCCGTCGATACGCAATCGAATGATAGAAATGTCGCCATCAAAATTCAACCATATGAAGGAGAATTACAAACCCATATTGAAGAAGAGTATCGCATTTTAAGAGACTATTCAACACATCCAAATTTATTAGAGTTCTATGGAGTATATCGCAAGAAGCAGAATGATGCAAGCGATGAAATTTGGTTAATTTTAGAAGTTAGTTCTATGTCTAATACATTTTTTATTCATAATTTTTATGTTCTTATATAAACCATATAACTTTTACCATACAATAAATAGTATTGTGAAGGTGGTTCAGCAATTGATCTAGTGAATCGTCTACAAATTGTTAATAAACGTATATCTGAAGAGCATATTGCTTTTATTTTACGTGAAGTTGCCAAGGGATTAATACATCTTCACAAAAATTATGTTATTCATCGGGATATACGTGGCAGTAATATTTTAATTACAGCAGAGGGTGAAGTGAAATTATGTGATTTTGGTTTATCGAGAAATATTGAGTCAACACTAGGAAAGCGTGGAACATGTATTGGTTCACCGTATTGGATGGCACCAGAAGTTGTTACAAGCGTTAAAACGAAAGAAAACCAAGAATTTTACGGTAGCCGAGCTGATGTATGGTCAATAGGAATACTGGCAATTGAGCTTGGTGATGGTTCGCCGCCATTCTTGGATATGCATCCAACTCGCGCCATGTTTCAAATTGTACGAAATCCACCGCCAACGTTATATAGACCAGCTACTTGGTCACAAAATTTCAATGATTTTATTGCTGAGTACGCAGTTTTTGCCATTACTGTAAATACTTTGCATAATAATTATTATTTTTATTCAGATGTTTAGAGAAAAATCCAGATAATCGACCATTTATGATTGAATTAATTGAGCATCCGTTTTTCACTGAACTTACTGGATCCACTGGAAATGATCATCATGTAATATTTATCAAAACTGTCAAATATAATATTTATTAAATTTTCAATTATAAATTTAGTTTGCGTGCGAAATTAAACATCTTCTTGGTAAAGTTGGTCCGTCAACTAAACTTCAACGAGAAGAAGTGTCTGTTGTTCAAGGATATATTAAAAAATTTAATACCGATCGTGAAAAAATGTATGTTGAAGATTTAGCAGCATTAGATAAACTTTCAGAGGAAACAATTGTTGAGGAACTTAAACAAAGAATGGCTAGAGGTGATTCCTATTCCTTCATTGGGGATGTACTTCTTTCATTAAATTCAAATGAAATGCCGTTAGAATATTCGCGGAGTGTGAGTAATTGTTTTTATTTCTTTCAAGTTTTATTTATTAAATAATAGCCTAAGTCAGAGGCGCCGAATTTCTGAAAGTAACATCCTACTACAAATCCTACCAACTATACCATTTATATAAGTATGATAGTTACATTTGTAACCATGACTGACGCTTAGCAATACCTGATGGTAACTGATATAACGACGATAACTTTTCCCAAGCATACAAGTATGATAATTACATCTGTTACCATAATGTGTTGCTGAACGTCAGTCATGGTAACAAATGTATCTCTATCATACTTAATTTTATTTGCATGGTAGAGTTGGTAGTATTTGTAGTAGGATGTAACTTTTAGAAAGTCGACGCGTGTATAAGTGAATGTTATAATGGAATTTCATTTATAGTTCCACAATAAATACGTATGTAAATCACGTTCGGAAAATGCGCCACACATCTTTGCTGTGGCAGATAGTGCTTATCAAGATATGCTTCACCATGAAGAACCACAACAAATTATAATGGCTGGTGAAAGTTATTCTGGCAAAACTACAAATATGCGTCAAGCTTTAAAACATCTAACAATACTAGGAGAGGGAAACAAAAATATTAAAGAACGCGTATTAAAAGCATCAAAACTAATTCATGCACTTATCAATGCTGGTACACCATTAAATCCAGACTCAACGCGTTGTGCACAGCAGACACAAATTACATTTGGTCAAACTGGAAAACTAAGTGGAGGTATGTAATTATCAATTTTCCCATTTTCTATTTATTTGTGTATAAACTACTTATCACAATTCATATACATTCAGGCTTATTTAATATAATTTCCATACATATGCTTTCTTGTTTAAATTTGAAATCACTCTACTATTATGGAGTAGCTTTATTTAACAAAATAACTTTTCTACAAATATTCATGTCTAAACTAATCTTTCAAAGCATAGTTACATTACATTACAGCGTTCTTAGTTGCTCTACTAATTTTTTTAACATTTCTTTAAAGCAAAACATTGTTGTTGACGTTTTTTTTTATATTATTATTTAAATAGTGTGTCGCAATACATATTTAAAACATATTTATGTTAAATTTATTTTCAGCAATATTTTGGGTATATTTACTGGAGAAATTAAGAGTTTCATCAACTGACATGTAAGTATATTTAAAATACTACCTATACAAGCTTTGAATAACGGAAGCTTATTCATTGTGAATTTGTAGTGGAGACGCCTTATAAAATATAAAAAGTATTTTTCGATGAATTTAGTAATTAGATTTCTTTCATCATAGTGGAGGCGATATGTTTTTCGGTCTTTTTAAAGTCTATTGTTTCGTGTTAAAGCTTGCATTAGGACAGTTTGTATCTTTTTTTGTTGTTGTTTTAAATACATCTATTCCACTCTAGTTTATATACTTTTAAGTGATATAAGAAAAGAAATAAATTTAAAGTAAATGAACACAAATTTGACGATTAGCGTACGTAAAAACTGTAGGTAAAACTACTCGAATGCTTATTAATTATATAGTGTATCATAGGTGTTCGTGTTAATGTGTAATAGACCCACGGAAGTAACTGGCTACTGAAAATGAACGATTTGATTACTTCTAGGGACTTACTCCATAAACGGGAGAAGTCAACAAGTCGATGTTACAGGTCCAAATATCTCTTGAACGAATGACCAATTTGACTATGGGTTTTGCTTTGGTACTTTCTTTCTAACAATTTGCAAAATAAATGCTCATTCATTCTCATTCATAAGATATTTGGACTTGTCGACTTATTTCCGTTTGTGAAATAGATCCCATAGTAACTTGGTATAATTGTAATTTTTAATTATTATAATTTTTTTTTTATGGTCAAATTTTCAAGACTGAGGGTAACAGACATGGATGGTTTTCATAAACATTAAAAAAGACTACAAAAACACAAAAATTAAGTACAGAAATTATATTTTCAAAACTTAATGGACTGTGCGATTATGAACCCCATTCTCCTTCCTTTCCGTGTACATTTGTACCTCTATTTATATCGTAAAGGAAGTGTAATAATTATATATGGATTTCAAATAAAAAATGAATGTAAAGCCATATATTAAATTTCATTGCTTCAGTTGCCTCTTATTTTTCTACCGTTTATCATAAATACCGAGCTTAAATTATACAAAAATTATACGTAAAAACGAAGTAACTTAAATACTTATCGAAAAATGTTGTGAGAAATAAGAAATAAGAGTAAATAAAATAAATATTAAGGAATAAGTACTACGATTGTACTGCTTGAATTAAATCTACGAAACAATTCTAAAAAAATAATATTCTAAAAAAATAATATTCTAAAAAATAAATATTAAATATTTTTCTTGCGTACAGTGGACAAAAAAAAAACAGCAACAACAACAACCTCTATACAACATACAATACTTATTACCACGTACGAGAAGTCGTAACATAAATAAAATCCAGTGTATTCTTTTATATTCACAACAAATACAAATCGTTAACGCACGACTTCGCGAAAAAGTGCCCAACAAAAAAAAAATGCTTTTGAATATTTTTCGTTAAAGTTTTTCACGTTTCACATATCTAAGCAATAATAATAAGAAAATGAAATGTTCCCTTGTTGATATTAAATGCTGTTTAAAAGAAGAAAAAAAAAAGAAATCGACGTCTGGCAATGCAAATTAAACGTTTTAAGTAGTGGTACTTTTGCATTTTTCTATTTCTATTAACTTTTGAATTGTTGTGAGTTATGGTGTGACTATATTATAGAGTTAGTATATATTCTAACCGGATAGCAACAACAAAGATTAAATCATTTCTTTAAGAAATTGTTTTGATATTTTTTTCTTCTTTTGGAAACCCGGAAGTTTCGGTCAACACAAATATTGATTACCCAACACGTTCGGTTTTCTCAATAAAGCTGTAAACTTTTAAATGAAATTTGTAAAGTAAATTTAAATAAACTCAGTGTAAACTTAAGTTTTTAAAGAAAAAACAAAACAAAAATTGTAAAAACATCATCATAACTTTCATAGAGCATGTTATTATAGAGATAGACTATAAAATCTTACCTATTAACTATCAACGTGTTGAATAGTTTACGGGCATCCAATGAAGTATAATAGTATAAAAAAAAAATGTATATAGAAATTTGATTGTGTAAAGAAAACCTGGCACTTTCCACACTATATCTTTAAAATCGAATTTATACACCAGAAAATAGAAATTACCTACTATCAATCTTCAAACTCATGAATAGTAAACTTTTTTAATAGATTCTATTGCTCATTTTTCCAAAAGAACAGAAACTTTTCTACGAACATAAATGTAAACTTTAAAACCTTAATTATTTTCAACAATATTCAACACTAATTAAAATATATATCGCTGCATTAAAATTCAATCTTCCAAAAACAAAACACAGAGGATATACTTGACTCATTTACTGTTGATATATTATTTTATACTTCATATATTCTTAATACATATTATTATCGTCTAAGACTAAGTTCATAGCTGTGTATGTATAGCCAAGTAAAAGCATATACGTAACACTTTACAAAATTGCAGCAATTTAATTTTAAACAAAAACACGAATACATTTTATCACATCTGTAACAGTTGCAAGTGATATTCTATTATTTTACCGATACTAAGAGTAAAGATTATACCATTTTAAATTTAAGAAAATGTTTTTTTTTTCTTAAATGTAATCAAAAGTTGACAATTTAATCCGCAACCAAATAATAATCTGTAGCAATATTAATGATTAGTTATATTATGATTTTTTTTCCGTAAATAAAAAAGAAAACGCATTATTTAATTTATTCCTGGATGTCTTCTTTTAAACTCCACCGTCTCCTAAATAAGAAAAGACTTTGCTATTAAAATCACAACTCCAGAACAGAGCGTGATAGTAAAGCTGATTAAATTCGCATAAAACTTGCTAATTAATTTGTTTAGTACTTCGTGCATTGATTTATTTATTAGTTCACGCATTAGAAGTGACAAAACCAGTAATCATTTTAAATAATCGCAAACTTTGCGAGTTGATATGTTTATTGTTAATTAATGTAATGAATATCGGACAATATATGTTAGTTGGTTACTTGGGTTAGAAAGGTTGGTTTTAGCTAAGAGGGATCGTAATAAGAAATTCCAATGTAATATCTTCACATATTCTTAATCAAATATTTTGAACAAAGAACCAAAAAAGTTATTATGACTTCATAATTTCCTTTATTAGAAATATTGTAGCAACAATTTAATATCCACCGGGCATTTTAAGGAATTCATTAAAAATTATTGGGCCTATTAATTAATAAATAAATAAATTATACTTAAAATAAATTATCGAGCAGTGGAATTTGGATTTCTATAATATATTATTTCAGTGGAAGCTATATAGCTATATAGTTATTACACGTCTCTTCATATACATAGCATCACTTTAATATATTTGAAATCAAAATTCCACTGCTGGAGGATTTTCATTCAAATGAGTTCGTATAAAACTGTTAAGATATGTTAGAACAAAATCAATATATACAGGTGGTGAATCAAAAGTCCTGAAATGTTTCTTCTTTTTTTATATTACATATTTACATGTTGATTTTGTTTACCAATTGACCGCATATTTACAATTTTACACAAAAGTCTCTTTTATTCGAAAACAATTTCACTAAAATAATATATCGATCAAAGCAAAGGATGTTTATTTTTCAAATTAATTGATTGATGGAATATTTTTCATAATTTATGACTAAAATTTGTAAAGTAATAAAGTAAAATATGGAAAGTTTTTCCTATATATTAAACAAGAAACAAGTTTTGAAGTTGATCGTATTCAATCATTTTTCCTGGCCAAATTCTATTTGTTTTTATTTTCTATATGAGTTAAATACCTATCTGTGTATCATAATAAAGAACAGTTTTGTTTGTTTGTTTTGTTTATTTTTTTTTTCTTTTCTATTCTTATGAGTGACAGTTACGAGTAAATTTATTACAAAAATAAAGCAAAGATGTTTTTGGCAGATGTGTTGCTGAGAAAGTTCGACACAAAAGTTGACCAGTTCTTTAACTATTATATCTTTAGCTTCCACGTAGGAAATACGACCAAAATATATTTTGGAGAATTAAAACAAAAAAAATGGTCCCCTAATCAAATACAAAAAAAAAAAGAAAAAAATTGCTGATAACATTTTCAATTTATCATTTCTAAGTACATTGTTGCTTATTACGTCATGTATGAATAATTGAGCATTTTCCTTATAGCAAAATAAAAAAAAAACTATTGTTTTAAGACATGTTTAATTACAGAATGTTTTCTTCTTCAGGAATCAAGCGAATTTTCACATCTTCTACTATTTCTATGATGGTATTTCTGCCCAAAATGAATTAGATAAATACAGTCTTGAATCTGGCAGAGCATATAGATATTTACGAATTTCGGAAACAAATGGAAAAACCAAATTACCATTTTATAGAGATGATCCGGAAGGTAATGCTGCCCGATTTAAAGAATTTGAAGACAATTTGAAAGAACTTGAGTTTTCATCGGAACAATTAAATTCAATTCGTCATGTGTTGGCCGCTATTCTGCTATTGGGAAATGTTCGTTTTAATGATGATGGAAAATTTGCCCAAATTGAAAATATTGCTGATGTACAGAAAGTGGCGAAACTATTAAATTTGGATGAGAAAAAATTTGAATGGGCTTTGCTTAATTACTGTTTGGTACAAGGTGGAACTGCTGAAAAACGTAAGCTAACTAGTGATCAAGCACGCGATGCTAGAGATGTTTTGGCATCAACCATTTATTGTCGACTAGTTGATTGGATTGTTAATGTGATAAATCAAAAATTAGCTTTTGGAAGAGCTATTTTGTAAGTTTTTATCAGCACATATTTTACCATAGTAAAAGTAAAAGTACATATATGTAGTTGGAAGCCTCTTTGAATTTTGTATTGAAAAATATGTGGCAATTATTTTAAGCCCTCTATTGTTTGCATGTTAGTTAAATCTCAAGCTCATACAAAGTTTAACATAAAACTACCCGAAGAATGATGAGAAAATGGAGGAAACCATACAAACCTATTATTTTTTTTTAAAGAGGTTTCATTTTATGTGTAATTTGTACTATGATTTTACGATAAAATGTATAAACTCCATAAAATAATAAATTTAATCACATTTTTATTTACCAGTGGTGATATTAACATGATAACAATAACTGACATGTTTGGTTTCGAGTGTTTTCATCGAAACCATACCGAACAATTAATCATTAATTCACTCAATGAACAGATACAATATCATTATAATCAACGTATGTTTGTGTGGGAAATGATTGAACAGGTATTAATGGTTTAATTATTGATTTATGTGATTTCTTATGCTTGCAAAATTTTCCGCTTAAATTAATGTAGGAAGAAGAGCAAATACCTGTAACTTCATTCCATTATTATGATAATAAATTGACTGTGGATCATCTAATGTCAAAACCACATGGCTTGTTCTATATAATAGATGATGCAACACGAGGAAGACATCCACAGGAATTTATTACAGGTACGGTTTATTTTTATTGTGCCATTTGTATCTTTGTGTTATATAAATTTTCAACAATATCTCCAGACATTTTATTCTCAGGTAAAATTATATATGATATATTATTACACAAAATAAAGACTCCAATTCTATTGTAGCCAGTTCAGTTTTGTGTGTAATTATCTTTTAATAATATAATAATAACAGTAATAAATTCATATGAGATACTTATTGAAATCTGAATCATTTTGTTTATGATGGGTACACGCATATTTATCAAACATTTTAAGATAAAATTTGATTTTTGTGCTGAAAGAAATTTAAAACGACATTTTTTCATTTACATATTTATTTAAATAAAATGAATTTATAATTTAGACCTTTTTTTAGTTTGATCAACTGAATTTTGAAAAAATTTAAATGGATTTTGACTTCAAATAAATGTGTTTGTATGTATGGCATATACTTACTTACTTAGTGATTCATAGAATATTCTATTTCTAATTATATATTTGAATTATGTTTAAGCGCTCGCAGATGTTAAAAGACGGTAAAGCTTCGAAAATAGATTTAAAACATTGAATCCCATAAACCAATTAGTTTAAAATCATAGACATTAACTATATATTGTATATTTACAGAATTTCGATTTACTCTGAGATTTACTATATCAAATTTAACATTGTTTTGTTATTGATGACAATGAGTCTATTCGGTGATATATTATATATTATTTACACATTCCATTAATCAGTTTCATTTCTCTGATATAATTTAAATTTGTTTATCGTGTCTATCGATAGATTTAATGTTCATCTAAACATATAATATCAATTATATGCCCTGGAATAGAATACTAAAATATTGGAATTTGATTTTGGGGTTATTTGTTTAATTCAATGTTTACCACTAATTTGATTATTCTGGTGGGAAATATATGAATATTTGTATAGGCTATGGGTTGTATTTGGTTTGTAAAGTTATACTGCATTATATTTTGCTTTTATATATGTTTGTACAATTGTACATAAATTATCTGTGATTGTGCATTTTGAACTCAATCCAATCCATTTTTGCGTAAAATTTAAATCATAGGGTGATATATAATTTAACAGCAATTTATGATATAATTAGTTCATGAAATTGTATAGAAACAAAAATTCAATAATATAGTAGGCATTCGAGATGTTGATGACGTCTAACTAGTTTGCAGATGACCTTCTTCCCGCCCTAAAGAGTGTGTATAGATTAATCAATGATTAATAATCATATATAGGGTAATACCTACTTTTAACTATCCGTATTCAAAATTACTACCCATACTGTATAAATCAAAATCTGTGGTCCAATCACCTCTGACAGCCTTTATAGCGAAGTACTAAAGCAATGACTTAATATTTTTCAAAGTCTGTTAAAACTTTCAGAGTACCAGTAACCCATGCATATTCGTGAAATCCGAGTTGAAGGTTATAAAAAAAAAATTGAAATTATACTCGTTGATACTTAGACTTACCGCTTTCATTGCGTCAGGATTTTTTTTTTATTA
>JAABKK020022872.1:0-17823 GCA_011634745.2 Catotricha subobsoleta | reverse complement strand
GCAGAATTTCTTGTTATTGGCGGTAATATCGATAGCAATAGCCTCAAAAAAAGTTCATGTTATCGAGACACAGTTCAAGTTATCGAGATAGTTCATCTTATCGGGGGTTCATGTTATCGAGAGTCTACTGTAATCATTTATAATACAAATAAACTACAATTAATTTATTAATTAATTAATTATCTTATAAAAAATAACAGGAATAAAAATATATAAAGATTTAAAAATAAATAAAATTAAATAATTTAACATTCTGCTAAAATATATTAACTTTATTTTAATTTATTCTTAAAAAATTTTCAACAACACAATTAACTATTTCATAATTTATAATTATTACATTAGTTTGTTTTTGTTTTTTTTAATTTGTAAATCTATTCCAACAGAGATATCTTGTGTATTCAACCAAATCTAATAATCTAACGACATTTTTTTTGAATAAATTTAATTTTACTCATAATTTATTCACATCTAAGAAATGTCATTCTGAAAAAGTTGTCCAAAAAAATAAATTTCGGCGTGTTCCTGCCTTTACATTAGAATGCCGTGGTATAGCAAACATTATATGCAATATAAAGATGTAACTGGGCGGTTCATGTTAAATCGCATATATTTATTTATAATGCGGTATACATACATACCACTATTCTTACTTACAAAATATATTCCTTATTTATCTAAATCTAATAATTATAACTTAACATATACTATTAAAAATATTCATAATAAAGCAAACTCTCACAAAATCATATGTTAAAATAGCGTGTGAAGACAAACAAAAAGGTCTTCACATATGAACACCTGCACTATCAAATCTATTATGCCAATAAATTTAATATAAATAGTCTGTAATTTACATTAATAAAATCAGTTAACTTTTAGCAACAGAATCATGTGGATATTGAGTGTTGTGGGCTCACAACTAACAAGGATATCACTCAATATTTTCCTCAAGCAATAGAACAAAATATCATAATTTTTTTTAATGATTTACGTATTTTAAGAGAATTTATGACTGAGACGCCCTGCATATGCATCTGTCTATCTTCATTATGAAATAAACTATATAATTTAATTAAAAGGTTTAAATATTTAAGAGCACATATAGAGCACATATTAAATTAAAACTTATAATGGAATAAAACGAGACATTTCACAACAAAATTTTATTATAAATTACTATTTATTTTATTAGTATTTCTTTCAAAAGAAATAGAGCTGCTTTTGATAACGACAAATTTATTACTTATTACAATATTTAAAAATGAAAAATAATAATAATAATAAACTGAACAATAAAATGCCGAACAACAAGAGATATGATAAAGTATGGTTGAAATCTTTTAGTAAAGAATATTACAAAAGCACTATGGGTGGGCGATTAACTTTCATAGAATTCAATTGAATAATGAAATAGTGTCGCGTATTGCTTTTACTTTTGTAATAACATAATAGCGTGACAATTAAAATCTAAATCTTTAAAATTATATTTTTAGTTATTTTTTACGCACTACGTATTGTACCGTTAAATGGCTAATGATTTTCTATATTATTAACGATGAGTCTTTTAATTTTTATTTCACGTGATTAATAAATTATTAGATTGATTAAATGGCCAACACCGATCAATAGATTTTTTTTTTTTTTATTATAATAGAATATATTAAACGCGCAGCAAAAAAAAGAAAACTATTTGAGCCCAATATAAAGTAATGTTTGCTGAGAAATATTACAGAATGGCTAACTTTTATATTAAATGTTGTAGGCAATAGATTGACCCATAACCCAAAACATAAAATGACTTCAAACGAGTAAAAAAATATTATTTATGTATATTTAAAGCAGATAATCTAAAGCAACTTACGGTCAGTTCGGCCAATCCAAAATTATATTTATACCTACTGTCTACCTATCAACTTTTAGACATACAAATTTTCATTGATGACCAACCGCATCAAAAATAAAGAATAAGAAGAAGAGTAGATTTGATGATGTTTTTTGTTATCTTTTCCAATAATCAATATGAAAACGTTTATAATTCTGTATGAAAAAAGAAAACGGGTCTTCGCAGCAAAGGTTATTCAAACCATAAAAATAAAAAGAGTTTTCTTGTGTTGTCAGATCTTTATATTATTTATATCAGACATTCGCATCCGCTCAAGGTATATGATTTGAATAATTTTCGAAAGGATAGTCAATTCAACATTTTCATAAAAAGCTGATCAGAAATTTACATTCACAATGCCATAATCCAAATTGTTAAAATAAATTCGCTCATCATTCTTATCGTATTCGCATAATCCTGTGTCCAATATCAAAATATTCCAGCTAGCATAAATTTTCTTTGACACATTCAAAAAAAAAAAACGTAATTTAAATAAAAGAATTATTTTTAAGCCTCTATATAATCATATAGGTAACTAGTTCATCTGGATGTGTTCAATTTTAAACACGCATGTAAAATTGGTATTGAAAATTCGTTGGTGTAAAACTTTTAGCTTCCACATAAATAGGAGGAGGTAAAAAGCTGAAAAAGAAAGCACCACAAATTTATATGTACGACTGACTATATATATATGAGAATATTGATTGTCATTTTAAATCTTTTACATACCGAGAGAATTCATGGTGGCTCAATGCATGGTTGATAGAGCTTTATATTATTCACATACATATAAAATGTATATTGTTACGATGGTGCAAATATCTATTTTAGACGTTAGTAGAAAATACGTTTATATTTAAAGAAAATCGAGGAGAAGATTAAAAAGTGGATGTATAGTTAATGCCCTTATTCTTCTGTTAATTTATAAAATGTCAGTCGCATTGCTTTTATGCAAATAAGATTTAAATTATTAGAAATGCAATATTCTAGGATTTTACATTCCGTTGATATTTAAATTATTTGAAAATCTATTTATTTTAATTTGAGTGAATCTGATGTAAAATTTAAAACATTTTTTTTTTGCTTTAATATTTTAAGATTCTTAACAAATTACCTGAATCTTATAAAAATACATAACTTTTTTCTTCTTTCTTTTTATTAAAGCAGAAGAAAAGGTAGAAATTTTTCTGGAATGGTAATATGTAGGAAATGTTTCAATGATAATTTTCAATTTTCAATCTAATTCCATATTACATTTAAATCAAAATGTTTTCAATGTAATGTAGGGCAATTAGATCCATTTCCAATTAAGAACGAAAGTGAATTCTAATAACTATTTTTTTCTTCTTTTTCTTTAAACGTTAATTATCAAAAGAATAAATACTCAGATAAATCTAAAATCATTACTTAATTGAAAAACAAATAACTTGTTCAAATTTGCAGCAATCCCATTTCAATTTTAAAATAAATAAATATCTGTCTCAGTAACCGACCTAGATGAACCCTTATATAATAAATCACCGTCCAGCCACACCGCACTTTCCACTTTGCCATAATAATCTCATTCATGTTATGTATGGACGATAAAAAACCAACCATTTTTTTATTACTCAATTCTAGTTACATCAAAGCAAATAAATCGTCTTTAATTTGAATTGAAAAATATTATTCCTTTCCCACATATTCTGCGTTAATAAAAGCGCGCGAGACCAGCACCAGACCTTCGATAATATTGTAATATATTTTGAAAGCTCTGTGGGAACCATATCCGCTATACGACCTACCATACTTTCTATTGTTGTACTTTCAAACTATATACCTACTTACTAACAATAAAATATAGAAAGAGAGCTAAAAATAAAAAAAAAAGAAGAAAAATAAACAAAATATATTATTCTAATGGAATACGTTCTACCTCTGGTTTTGCAAATAGAAATAATATATCTGCAAACAGTACAGCAGCTAGGCAACTAGGCAGCTAGAGAGTATATTATGTCCGTTTTTATGATCTTGGATATAAAAATCGCATATAAAACAATTGCTTTGGTCGAATAAAATAAATTGCCTACACACGTTTTCTAACTGAATAACAACACAGTGTAATATATCTAATAAATATCATGAAAATTAAACCAACACAGACCATCCATACATTGAGGCAGGCATACAACAATATTGTTTATTTAACATTCGGATTAAAGTATATAATACGGTGTTGAAATTCGAGATACATATACAATTATACATTATACAATTACATATATTAGAAGAGTAGGTTTTCGTATATCGACAATAAATATTATTTTCTTCCTTTTTTTTTATCCTATTATATTTTAACATAGAGTATGGCTTTGGTTTTCTTTTCAAAGAATCGGTATATATAAATTGAAATCAGGTAGAGATAATTTTAATGAAAAATTATTGAAAGGTTAAACAAACCAATCAAGTGTAATTAATTTTAATTTATTTAATTAATTTTAATAATTTGAGAGCAGTTATATTATAATTAATCATATATAAATAACCGAACTCATATCTCAATTATTTTTTCTAGCAAATAAATTTACGTAAGAATATAAAATATTTATAAATCGAGAAGTTATAAATTTTATTTTTCAAATCCATATACAAAGAATAGATTAAGAACAGAAAAACAAGCTATGTAAGAAAAACCACATAATATTTAAACTAGGTTTTATATAACAATAACAACGTAATCACAGTTTATACATTTCAGTTTATCTTGTGTAAATATGACGAAACATTTAAAGTGAAAATAAAAATAGTTAGCGTATTTTTTATATAAGAAACCAGAAAAAATTTCTTATAAAGTGTTAAAATATTAAGCCGCATTCAATTGAGTCAATTTTGATTTATTGTTTAAATGGTTCAGCAATTTAGAAATAAAAAAAAAAATTCATGGCGCGTTCTAAAATTATTTCAAATTGACACCATTTTCTCACAAATGTTACAAAAATATTGTAACAACGTGAATTTGGTAAAAATTCATACCATACAAGTTATATTTTTAAGCACTCATTCCATTAATATAATTTATTATGATATTAAAATGCCATAAAGAGATATTAATTAATTAATTTAGTTGTATTTAGCTTTCTGATTTACATGCAAAAGGGAATTTTAAAATAAAATGTGTCGTCAAAAGTTGTAACAATGTAATTGGTTATACATAAGAAATACTTAAAAAAAAAAAACTAAAACCCGAATTAATTTAAAAAAAAAAAAAAATAGTAAATGGCTGTATATATAATTGGCAATATTTAGTATTTCAAATCATTTAACAAGAAACATTCAATACAATTAAATAAAATAGAGTTTGCACGAATTATTACTGAAACATTATTATTTATTTAAAAAACAGAATTAACATATACTAACTAACATTCAACACACCGAAAAATATAATTAATAGCCTGGCGTTATACAATATTAATTAATATTATCTGCACTTAATAGAATTACATATGAACATAGAAGTAGCACCACAAGCATTTTCCACCGACTCTTTTCTTTTCTTTTTTTGGAAGCACATACAGAGAAATTTTAATGTCTTACTTTTTGATACAAGGAACATACATCATCATAGTACTTTACAATATTAATATAAAAAACAAAACATTTCAAATGCATTTAGTCAGTTTTATGTTCTTTTTTTTCTCCCAGAATTTCACTATATTTTTTTTATTTGAGCATTTCTAATTAACTGAAATTGTTTTAAAGAAATAGATTATATGTTTACATAAAAAGGTTTTTATTTTTTTTTTTTTAAAAAGAAACTATATTTTAAATTACAAGTTTAATAATGGTTAGTTTTATATTTTCAAATGCGAAAAATGAAATATTATTCTGAAAATTTCATGACTGCGAATTGGCCAATTTTCGATAACAAAAACTGAATGATATTATATATTTATAGACATAGTTATATTTTGAAAGCGGAACCACTAACATTTATAAAAACAAAATTGTTAAAATAAACGCGTATCATAATTTAAAATAATAAATTTTTACGAGTTTAATTTCATAAAAATGGTTAACCGATTGAATTTATATATTGTTCTGTTATTGCTATCGGGAAAAATTATTTGAGAGTATGTATTTATGTTTTATTTTTATAGAATTTTCAGCTGCTGCAATATTTTGTATTTTTTTTTTTTTTTTATTAAAATTTATTTACGAGAGACAGAGTTTAATGTAATAATAGTAAATGAAATCAAATGATATTTATCATAAAATTTAGTTGAGATCTTCTTTAAGTAGACACAGTGCCTTGCTAGAGGCTTTAAATTAAATGAACATATTGCGAAATTACGTATTCCGGGTCAATGTTCGTTGGCGAGGACTGTACAAAATTTAAAATATGTAATTATATGTAAAGTCAACCGGAAAGAGTATCATTTTATTACAGAGTTACGATATATATTTATTTAAGGTTTTCATAATATCCGAACCAAGTATTTGTTCAAATCAAATTTGTCGATTTTTGTTTTTTGAATAAATAATTGAACAATATAACAAAAAAAAAAAAAATAAATAAGATAAAATATTTTCGTAGTTACATTTAATCTACTATTGGCGATGGGTTCATAATTGGATGAGTGATAAAAAAAATATGAACAATATCTATTTATATTTTTTAATAATATTAATGCATGTTAGGGGTCGTTCATAAACGATGTCGCGCGCTGAGGGGGGAGAGGGTGTCTGGAATTTTGTGACGAAATGCGAAAAAATATTACCAGGGGGCTGTTTATTATATTGTACGTCCACTATATAAAAAAAAATCTTATATCCATTATGTTTATATGATTAATGATATTTTTACTTTATCAAGAAATTTATTCTGTTATGTCTATATGTATTCTCATAGTTTCTAATGTTCCTTTATTATTATTAATTCAGCTATAAATATTAATTTATCGTTCAATGACATCGAATATTTGGCGTTTTGAGAAAGATTTGTATAAAATAAAACATTTGTTTTAAAATTTAAATCTACAAATTTGGGACATCTTATGATAAAAACTACGTGAATATATACGATATAGTTATTTGTGCATAAAGCGTTATCGAAAATGGATAAAGTAAATGTTGTTAAATAATAGTACCCCCCCCTGAGATTTGAAAAAAATATTACCCTATGTCAATTTTGCCGAAAATAGTATCTTTTTTAAGTTTCAGAGAATTGCCCTACCTCAATTTTTAAGAAAATAGTATCTTTTTTAGGTTTGAGAAAAGTTGAGAAAATTACCCTATCTCGATTTCTAAAATACGATTTGCATACTTTTCCAAAATACGATTTGCATACAGCGCGGTTTTTTCCGCAGAAGAGCGTTTTTTTTTTGCTCGCAAAAATCGTCGATAATGTTAAAATACACACTTCTAGATGTTTCTAATTTTATTATTACAAAGATAAAAGCTGTCACAATTGATATTTAATTGCTGTATATTTCAAAATGTTAAGAATGCGTTTTGATTTATGCAATTACGAAAACAATTTGTTGTGATTTAAAAATATTCATTTACGATAGAATTAAAATTTATAACGAAAAGAAACTATAAGTGCTGATATTAACAATATGCAAAACAGAGAATTTAAAAATGTAAAATTGTAAATGTATGTAGTACAAGAATGGAAATAAACGTATTTTTTGTTTTTTAACATATAAATTTAAAATGGAAAGTAGGCTAGAAATTCCATTCGAAAGAAAATCATAATAATTACATTTTGAATGGCGTCATTTAACTGTAAGCTATAAGTACTAAATGAAACGATATCATTGCTATCGCTTAACATTTCACATAATGAATACTTTTACAAAATATTTATTAATAAAATAGGGTCTTAAAATCATTTCATCTCTTTTATGTCATGTGCAAATACACCTTTATAAATTGTATCACATTCCGTCATACAGCGTCGTGAACATATTTTGAAATTCTAATGTAATGTTTTCGAATTACATAAAAAGAGAAAACCTTTTAATAAGTTCATTAAAATTCAGTTCATACAAATTTTTGAATTTGAATTCTAATAGTTAATCAGGGATTGTGCAGTGTGCCTGTGTACGGGTGGGTAAAAATAGTTGTTATTTACGTATTACGTGAGTAAATATATATATATATATTTTTTTTTTGCTATATCAAATATCTGAATATATGAAAGCCTAAGCGATTGTTATGGAGGTGAAGAAAACTTTTAAAATATACCACCATATTCATCCATAATCATCAACGAAAAGCTTTATATGTTAATATATGAAAGGTTTAGTTTGGGCTTTTAGAATACCTCAGTGTTTCATGTAGAAAGATTATGATCATGGTTTACTTTATACTTATAATTTATAGAAAAGGTAGTTTCTTGTGTTCTATTTTAATAGATAATATAACAAAACAACATTAATATAATATTCTAAATTCTCTTAAAGTATGAATTAAGAACATAAGAATTTCGTTTTTAGATCTAACTTTTCAAATTATGGCAACCACGACCAACTTACTTTCTTGACGACCATATAACCAATTTTAACTATATGATGTATTTATAAAATATTCGAAAATTAGACAGCTCTGTGATTTTCGGCTGGTTACGGCCCTGTTAGCACGTTAATCAGGAAAACCAAATGCAACTCATAAAATCATGTTGAAAGAAATGAAAAAAAGAAATCGATCCATCCTAACGATTAACTAGTGGCATGCTATCGTCTTCATCTATCTATCTACATCTAATGAAATCATTTATATTTGTAAATATGTATGTAAAACAAACCCTGATATTTCTGTATTATATTTACCGAAACATTGAAATAAAAATAAAAAGATTTAACTGAATTCGGATTTGCTTTTAAATGAATAATTTGAATCGCGTGCAATTCCCTCTCTATTAATAATATATCATTCCTATATTATACAATACTATATAGCCATTACATTCATTTCTAAACTAAAAAATGAAAATAAAATCGAAAGAAATATAGAATTCAATATATAAAAAAATATATAGATTTTTTTTATTTCAATCAGCGAAGTAATGTCAATGTGGTTGTATAGTAATATTACTTCGGGAAATTTTAATTAATTTAAATTCAATTTAACTGCTGCTGGATTTACATTATTCAGCAATTGCTTTTATTTTACACCTTTTTGTTTGCAGCATGTAATATTTTTAGTGGTATGTTCGTAATTTTAACCCATCAATAATCTCGCTAAGTATACGTTTAAAAACAAATTCATTTTAAATTTGTTATGGTGTACTTATGTTGCACTTGAAAGCTATTTTCTGTTACTTTTGAATAACAACGTTTTCACGTCCAAAACAAATCGTATCATTTTGTATATTTTTTTTCCACAGTTATAAAATTGGATAAATATCTATGTCATGTCTTTTTAATTATATTAGACGCTTTTTATTTATCTGAATATTGCGATGATATTTAATTTATTCACTTATCAATAATTAGGAGGGATGTATTACGCGAATAATCATAATATTTAGATAAGTTGTAAGCTCGTATTTTGAAGGGAGAAAGCAAATGGCTCAAATTCATTTGGAATATTAAATAAATGTTAAGAATATGACCATTTCAGATAACGTTGAAGGACAAATAGAAATTCTAGAATGCTGAAAAATGATTTTATCCTTGCTAAAAACGCTATTTGAAATAATGTTAAAAAAATGATAATTCGAAGGTTTTATGGAAATATCCTAAAAAGTAAAATGTATGTCAAAGTTTACTAATTTCCAATTCCAATAATAATACATTTTCTATATAAAACAAATAAATAAACATTTAAACAATCTATAATCTATGGAATAAGTTTTATGCTCAGGGTGCTAACTCTCGATTTTTCCGTATGAGATATTTAAAAATTATTATTAAATCTGTATAAACTTTTCATCAATTTAAACTTTAAAAATATCAAACAAGAAAGAAGATTCATGTACATTGTACACATGTGTCGCATTACATTTAAATTCATTTAAATAATATTTTATATTATTATAAATAAAACTCGTATCTGAGAAAAGTTACCTATATTTATTTTTTATTTTTGGTCCTTTGTTTTCATTCATATTGGATTTTCCGTTGACACAATTACGCGACGATCACAAAATATCAGTAGAACAAAGGCCATCATGAAGAATACTTACCGATATTCGTTTTTATGAAACTATTATTTATTTAAAAAATAATCTATTTCCATTCAAATTTTAGATTGCTTTACACATTGTTTTTGGTGTACACAGTTTTTGTATCAATATATGTACAATGTACATATAATTTATAATTTATTTTTCAATGGTCTTTTATTAAAATATGTATTAAGTACACACAATGGTTACGGTTATACACATAATATGTTTAAAAGGTTTTCATTTTATTTAACAGAAATGGGAATTTAGTACTACAACACAAAATAATTTACTACGATATATAAGTACAGTAAAAGCAATAATACATGTCTGCCCTATATGGACTCTGCAAACCAATAGCTAGCGTTTTTTTTTCTGGCGATATGGACACTTGTGGAATGCAATTATCTAAAATTAAAATACGGAACGATAAGATAGAATATTGTAAGATATTGAAAAATTTAGGATTTTATATGGACAACAACATGATTCACATGCCGATAAAATATCTCAGAAAGTATATGCAAATTTGATTAAGTTACAACCTCTTAAACATATATTGAGTATTGAAAATGAAAAAAGTCTTAATAAATAGTTTGGTCACACCAATATTTGATTATGCAGATATAATATACAATGGACATAGAGACGGTATCAATAATCAATTAAGGAAATTGCAAAAACTCCAAAATTGTATACGATATACATATTTATAATTTGCGGCAGGGACTAAAATAAACTGCAGTTGCATTTTTATTTAATTTTATTGTATTATTTTACTTTAATAATAACTAATAATAATACAAATTATAAAAATATATTATCGTATTCATTTCAAAGTGAAACACTTGCACTATAGCGTTCGTTGAATATAACAGCTTACGATTGTCCTTTATTTCCACGGTTTATAATTCGCTTTCGCGACACTGTTTTTAAAAGTTGTAGGTACATATTTCCTATTACAATAATATAAATTATCGCATTATTGTGGTGATGGATAATTGTACTGATGATTGTGAAAGTATGAAATCCAAGGTAAAATTCTATACAAATGTGGTGCAAATGTTCTAACCAGGAAATTAATCTAAAATGAGCTTGCTAATAATTGATATTTCAAAAAAAGACATAAGCTGTCTCAATGAATTTTGCATTTTAAATTATTATTAAATGTATTTTTTATATTACGCAAAGAAAATATGAAATTAATACAAATATTTTAAAAAAAACGAGGATTCTCTCATTTCTTTTTTTTTTCCAGATAGTGCATTTGCTAAAATCCTTATTTTAGTCTCTGATTTGCGGTATGATGAGCATATGAGTGCGTATAGAAATAAAAAATTAGATATGTTAACATTAGAAATAGACGTACACTTCATACATACTTCATTAATTGGTTTTAGAATAAGAATTAAGATAACATTTAACCCTAATCTTGTGCCAGTGCGTCAATTTGACCCACTCTGCATTTTGAGTGCGAATATCTCACCCGTTTATTCCAGTATAGCTTAGATATTTCATGACAATTCCTATTTCACGTAAATAAATGAAATATAGACTTTTGTTCGGTGAACAAGATGGCCGCCACAAAAATAGTAACACACGGTACGCGTGAGTCAGGTAAAATTGACCAATTTCATTTTTCTTCTAAACATGGCGTCGAACAGAAAAATTATCCAGTATCAACCCCCATTTAATTTTGGAGAGCTATATTTTTGTGGAACATTTCACCCCCTAAAATGCCCCCCACAAAAGTTAAAGGGTAAATCTTTGACAATATTTCATCCCACTTTAATTATTTTTTATTTTTCTTTCAAACGCAACATTGAAAAGAAAAATGCCGTTATAGATGTTGACCCTCACTTAAAGACGAACATTTCCCCCATATATCATACCCTCCTAATATATATAAGGATATAATGTTTGTCTTATTTTCGGAATTGTCTTATTTTCCAAATTTCTCAAAAATTAAGTAATATATGTATTTTTATCGTTGTTATTTTTGAAGATTTCATAAAATTTATGTTCATAATTAAAACTGAATGATAAAAAGACGAAAAGACCGGAAATCATTTATTTATGTTGTAACTTACATCCATATTGATTGATCTCCCCTCCCCGTCCTTATAGCTAATATTTTATGTAATTTTTTTAAGATTATTGAAAAAAGTGATCCATTTAGATTATCAGTCAGGTTTTAATGTGTATTTAAAAGTTACATGTTTTTCTTTAAAAGTTATTTCCGTGTAATTAAAATATAATTAAAGATTATAGCATATGCGTTGCCATTTATAATAATTTATTTGCGCATAAATGTGAAATAGAATTGAAATGTTATTACAATATTCTTCGTAAAAAAAATCTAAGATTTATGCGAAAATGTTTACTATAATAATTATTATCAAAGTTAGCTAATATAGTTATAGATATTATAAAATTGTACCGTTTCGTTAACTGTCGCTGACAACATTAATATACCATAGAACCAAAAAAAAAAATGTGTTTCAAATCAAGGTTGATACAAACTTATTCTTTTGAAGAGTTTTAAGTACAAAACTATGTTAAAGTAGTCGAGTAGAGAAAACTATTTCAATTACAATTTATTTATGTATGATATTTAGAGAGAATATGGTTTTCTTCTGTGGTAGTTTGCAGTCAAACTGCCAACAACGAACCAACCGCAGAGTAGTTGTAACAATTTGAAAAGTTAAAAAGTTCATTAAATGAGATGGAAATGCAATTTATATTTATTTATTTTTTTTGTTTAATTCTGTGTCTCTGTGATATAAAAAGCAAGAAAAACTAAATACTTTTTTCTTCTTCTTTTTTATTACTTATTTAATTGATAGTACAAAAGAAAACTTTAAACGATTATTAACCCCATTATGAAAGCATTAAACATTTGAGTTTGAAAAGAAAATTACCTCTTTTCATTTTCTTAATTAGACACCTACGAGTTCCTGGCTTTCAGAATATACATTAGACGAATGTAATTAAAGTAATGTGAGGATTGAGAATGTAGTGAATGAAGATAATCGTGGATAAAATATTGAAATAAAGGGCAGATAGCTTAAGTAAATTTGTTTATTCTTGCTTTTAGCAATATGTGTGCGTAATTTAACATAAACATAGAATATGAATTATAAATGTGAATAAATGTAGTAAACACTTGCAGACACAAAGAAAATATATATGGTGTGTGTGGTATTTAATCATTATTTTCGTTTCAATTTAATTGTTTACAAAATGGTTACATTAAATTTTCGATATTTATATTATGCTTTCGTAGCAATATACATATTATTTTAACGATATTGTTGGATGTATGTTTTTAAGTATAAACCTCTTAATATCTTTTCTCTCTGTCTTTGCTTCGCACAAATATTTAAAGATATTTCCATCCTATGTAACGTCTTAACACGGTTGATAAATTCAATTCAAGCTAATTTCGATAGTAGTAACTTATTAATTTTGGTTTTTGGCTGTGTAAATTTATTGTAAATCTATAAAAAAGAAGATTAACTTTGGAACAAATATATACTTCATAAAGTATAATTTTATGGAAAATATACTATTTATGGTATTACACACAAGATATACAAAAAATATACGAAGCATGCTAGATATATCATATAATCTATGTATACTTTTCAAAAAATTATACTTTGGTATGTATTTCAAAATGAATACGTTTTAAGGTATACTGAGACTGAACCTGTAACAATTTCAAAATCAATTCGTAAAATGTAGATAATAACAAAAAATGCAAATACTCTATTTCGAATTTTCAGATTTTCAAAGTGCGATTATTGTTGTTTTTTTTTTAAAGAAATTAAAGCTAATCCATGGTATGGGTTTTCATTTAAAAACTTCATAATATGGATTTTCTTCTGATATGCAAAATAAGGAAAAGTACAGTTAATTGAATGAAAAAGTTTTGCGTTGAGAAAAAAAAATGAATATAACCCAAACATAATATAAATAAAATACGATGAACTTTATCGGCCTTTAATAATTTGAATTTTTTTTTTTTGCACAACATTACAGTGAAGAAGCTTTTATTTTTACATTCATTCGTTGTTAAAAGAGAATATTAAACGACGATAGTTGTAGTTAGATTTTTATGATAATTTCTTAAATCTATTTTGGTAAATTTTATATTATCGAAAGCCATAATTCTTGTATCAATTTTTTTGACATGCTAAGCGATGCGAAAAAAAAAATTATATGACTTATGCAGCTATTCCATACGAAACCGACCAAAAAAAGAAAAAAAAATCACATCGAAGCTCTTCGACTTCAAAGATTTTATACTTTTTAGTTAAGAAATCTATATATAAGATTTCCTTGTTATTGTCACTATTGCATGTCAAATTTTTTTATATTTAAACTATATATCGTAATTTCGATATTATGCAACAATCAGTTAAAATAAAATGGATAGCTTTATCTGTATTTTTGATAATTACAGATCTTATTGCGCATATGCTTTTCAGATATTTATGCATTGTTCTGTTGCGATTACACAAAATCAAATAATAACTTTTAAATTTATTTTCTATGTGCATTCAGTTTGTTTGTAACTACTTCGTAATAATTGTGATGTGATAATCACAAAATATATCTTAGTGAAGAATTTTGAAAGACTGATGAATAAAGAAACTGTTAACTCGAAAACCTTTTGCCGACATATGATTGAAGCAATGTGAAATATATGGATTTATGATTGAATATATCGAAAACTCGTTCCGTTCCTATTGTCGTGAAATACTGCAATATGATTTTTAATGTAATAAGTACTTTTAATGTTTAATCTTAATGTTTAGTTTATATTGATATTTTTTAATTTAATTTTTGTTTTCTGTTGGACACATGTCTAAACATTGATTTCATTCGTTATTTTAGGTACATTTTTGTTTTGTATTCGATTAAGTAACATTGTATAATAAAATTAATTTCTTCACCATACAGGTATTTATACCTAGGACCTACGGTGGCCTTATATTTTGGTTAATAAATGAATTTGAATTTGAAATATATTTGTAAGAGTACAATATTGAAGGTTACAGGTGCGAGTTCTTGCAATTGCCAATTTTAGTTACACATAACTTTATATATAAGATCTCTATCACAATCGATGAGATAGTTAGTAAATTTAATCAGAAAAAAGGGGAAAAATCCTTTCATATAGCTTTGTCACTCTTTTCCTAGAAAAATTTGTCAGAAAACGATTTATCTCGTCAGTGTGATACAAATATAACTACGTCATAAACTGATTAAAATAAAGTATTATTACATGTATGTATGTATCTATAATGTCGACGACATATATAAAGTCACAATATATCGTTGTTGATATTTGTTTAGGTAACAACTGATAAAAGTTGTTTACTAAATTATCTCATGCTAACTCTATTCAAATCACATAAACATTTCATCTTTATCAAATAAATAAATATCCAATAGTGATCAATGAATTAAATTGTAGAAATAATCGATACATTTAAGATAAATACAAATTTAAAATGTTTATTGGGCTTTAGTTGACACACACATCATTTTCTGAATAAATTATGAAGGCGAATTTTCTCCTATACGTTTTTTGGTATACTAATCATGATGTGAACTATTGAACGACATCATTTTTAAATATTTTTATTTTTTCGTAGACTTATTCGTTACTGTGACTTCATGAAATATGAAACTATTAGCAACTTGTGCGGTTTTCTTAGTTCTTCAAGTAGTGTAGTGTTTTTATTATTCTTGGCAGTTTGTTTTTTCTTTCAAATATAACACTATTTTTATATTTATTTTATAGAGTATTTCTAATGTATCCGCTGAGTGGAATAACTATTTGAATACCTTTGGATCAGGAATAACCAGCGTTATATCACCAAAATCAGAATATCAAGATTCTTCTGTTTCAATTCCAATTAAACTACCAACGGTGCAAAATGTTGAAGCGGTTTTAGAACGTCCTCCACTGCAAACTGATTATGTAACACCAATACCATCCACCGTTACATCAGTTCCAATAATAACAGCAACACCTCACCCCACGGAAAATTAAGGGCATTAATATAAAATTTCAATTAAAATACCTGTTGTACGGTGTTGTTGACGTTGTGATTTCATGAGAATATATTTTTATGATTTTTATGATAAAGCGTTTGTTTCTTTTAAAATATCTATGTTCCAGTTCAGCTACAACCAATGTGATAATTAAATTTTTTAATTGTGTTTTTCTACAATATTCACATTTTTCAAATTACTATTTTATATTTTTAATATTGTTTCTGGTTTCAAAACGTTTTATTTTGTATTTTTTCTTATAAAAACTTTACAGCTGATAATGAGATTTGATGAAAAATAATATTATCACTTGTTAACATTTTATTTCCATATGCATATAAAATATTCACACATGTAAGTTCCACATGGACATATTTGGTATATATGACATAATAAATATTTTGTGTCATATACACACATGCCCATGTAAACAATATTTATGAAGCAACTCAGTGGGGAGACATATTATTAATAATAACATTATAAGTTTATTATTGGAAGATAGGAAATATGGCGAAAAAAAAATCTATTTCTTTTTTCTTTTTTTTGTTAACTCTCTGCGAGATTGTAGAACATATTGACTTATCAAATCTCCTTTGGGTTTTCCGTCCCATTATAGCTTGCAAGCAGGAAGTAAAATTGTAAAATTTATTTTCAACTTCAGTTTGTTCATTGTTAGTGGTACTTTACACTTACATGTATTATTATTATGTACCAGGTTAAAGGAGTAAACCAGTTAGAATTTGGAATGAAGTAGGAAAAGATTAATAAAATATCATAGAACACAGTATAGAAACAAAACAAAACGTACACTTAATTAAATTAAATTAATTATTTTATTTATCTATTATCTAGCTGAAAAGAAAATATATTTTTTTAGATAATATTTTAAAAATAGATAAAAATGCAAAATATTATCTAGATAATTATCCTCATTAACTTTTATACCTTATATTTCTAAATACGCTTTTGTTGTGTGTTAGTGTACTTAGTTGCCTTTGAAATTACTAACAGAAATAATAACAAACATTATTATAAATTTATTTTTGTATATTCTCTATGGTGGATACATGGAAAAAAAATATTAAACAGATGACTAAAAAACGCAGCTGTTTAATACATAGTATAATACTAATACATATTGTAAATGAGAGTTTAATTAAATAAAAGAACTTTTTCAAAGTACTTAAATAACAAATAATTTGATTAAAAACATAAAAATATGTTAAAATTAATTAAAATTATATCAATGTTTACTTGATTTTTGAAAAATGTTATAATTTTGAATAAATTAAAGTATATTCCACAACAAAACAATTTAAAATAGTCTGTTTTAAAGAAGCATTAAAACTGTTTTAAGATGATGGTCGTAAAACAGGAATGCAAATGTTTTAAAATTGTTTTAATATTGAAAAATTAAATTTCATAATTTCATTTTAAACATAAATTTATTTCAATAAAACAAATTGGAGAAGATCACTGAAAAATTTAAAATATTACGAAACCAATACTTACTGGACTTTTTTCATAAAATGAAGTACTTAATTAATAAAAAAAGTAAATAATAAAAAATAAAATAAATTTTTATAGGACTATATATATACAGGATCAGATAACATACAATGAATCATCTAAGTTGTTAAGCCGTTTTGACAAATATATGTTTATTATTTATTATTTATTGAACGCTATCTAACAGCCCATCTGGCAATTG
>JAABKK020022850.1:0-17834 GCA_011634745.2 Catotricha subobsoleta | reverse complement strand
AACGACTTAAACGACCGTTTTTTGAAAATACGACTTTATAACGACTTATACGACTTAAACGACCTGTAGACACCCTGAAATCATGTATGGATTTACAAAAACTATAGACTCGATGGATGGCCGATGGATGGTAGAATAAATAATGAAATAGATTAGCAGATAAGTATCCAGCGGTAACTTTAGAACATTAAGCATGGAATCATGGCTGATTCAATTTTTATAATATATTCTATATTAAAGTGTCACCTATATCTGTAAGCACTACAATGGAAACAAAATACAAAGTTCATAAATAAAATAACTCGGTTATACAATAATAATATAAAGTACATCGGTCGGTTTTAATATTATTGTAATTAAAATATTTGTTGTTGATAGTAAAATGATTCATTATTTGATAAAGTCAACAAATTGAAATTTAAAGATAGCAATGTATAAAAATAGATAAAATTCGATATAAAAAAGAGCTTTTGTGGTAATTTTGTTCAGTTCAATAAGTAATTAAATATCGATGGCTGAACGAAATTTGGTATCTTTTTTTTTAAAGGTATATTAAGCAATATTCTTTTTTTTAAATGTTAAACGGGCTCTCTCGAAATATTTACACGTCTCAATGGCAGCATTTTATTTCACACTAAATTATTTGCTAAAGATGACGAATCTATTCGACTCGGTGGAGCAAAATTATGGAATTCTTTACCACTTAAACATCACGTACGGCAATAATTTAACGCAATTCAAATTATTAATCATAGCATCTTTTATGAATTTACAAATGATTGACATTAGCATTAGTTTCTTAAATGTTTTTATTAATATTTTTCAGCATAGACATAGACAGAATAAGTAATGCTTATAGTTGTTATATAATATTGTCACATTTTAAATCATTGAGTTAACTGGACTTTTCAGTCAGCATATGCATTGAGATATTGCATTAAATCATTATATTTATACGTATGTCACATTGAAATTAATAAAGAAAGAATAAAAGAAATCTGAAATAAACGTTGACCTACAAATATATCAGAATATTTTTTACATTAAAAATGAAAGAAGAGTAAATAATAAATAAAATCTTGTAGACACATAATAATGCATAGAAGTTAGATATTATTGAAGAGTGGTAAACCGGATGCATTAAATAAATGCACATAATCAATATATACACAAAGCGAATCATTTTTATGAAACGGAATGCAAATTGCAGTAAGTGCATAAATTCTGCGCTGAAATTAAGTAATTCATATTGAATTAATTTAATATTCAAATTTTTCTTGCGTCGAAATAATATTATTGGTAGACGTATTTATGAATGTTTAATTCCATTTTTCAGAAAAATATTAAAAATCTGTTTCCCAAATATCTTTGCTGATCGACTTTGGTAAACAAGGGCGTGCTCGTATTATGATCGAAGTGAAACTAAATGATCTAAAATGTCGATATAGTAGATAAACTCTATATATAAAAAAAAAGAAGAGATTTCTCTTTCAAGCTTAATTGTGTATAGCTCGAATACGCCTTCCAACTAGTATACTTCTATGTCTAGAGAGTCATAATAGCTTTGTCATGAGGTTACGGATTTTTAACATTCGTTGTCATCATCATGTATATTTTTGAATTTGGCGACATAGATTTAGCAGTTGGAAATTTCTCCAATTAGTGCATTTTTGATCCTCTAAATGTACCATATTAGATTTGTTAGCAAAGGATTTATACGTATTCATTTTCGATCCTAAACTTATTATTATACATCTCAAAATGTATTTATTTAAATATTAAATACGTAATTACTTAAGTACTTACATTTTTAAAAAATAAAGTGATTAGTTCCGATTTTTTTAATATTTTATACATAAACATTTTATACTCTACTAAGAGTTCCTCTAAGTGAATTAGCCCACCCAACTTTACACGACGGAGAGATGATTCACTCAGACAGATTATACTATATATATACATTTCGGTTTTATTTATTTATCAGGATTTCACATTTAAGAGCGTTATATCTTATAACCACTAAAAATAATTAGCAAATAATGTTAAAATTGTTTTATTATCATTTTGTTATTTTTGATTGTTATAAAGCTGTTGAATGCAAAATGACAAATAAATAACTAAAATGAATTTTAACATTATTTGTTTATAATTTTTAGTTGTTATAAGGCTAACGAAATAACAGGACAATCATTTTAGCACTATTTTGAGCTTTCGTTGCTTTTTATAACATCGAATATAAAAACTAAATGAAATAACTTTCCGCTGGTATATATTTTAGTTGTTTGGTTGTTATGTTTCGGATCAAGCTCTGCTTATTAACAACTACTATACAATTATATTTGAATCGGTTTCTATAAGTCATTTTTTTTTGCTAAAACATTCTTACAACAACTGATGATCTGTGAGAAAATTTGTCAGACGTTATTAGATGGTCGTGACGTGATGTCTTAAATTCAAGCTGGCTTCATGCCGAACGAAAACAGTGTCATGGAACCAAAAGCCAAAAATAGCTTACTTTACTGACAACGAATTCCTTATTGGGCTATTATATGCAATTTAAGAAATGTTTAGATGCAAATTTTGTGATATGCTCAATTTAGCATCATCAAATATTTATAAAAATAGTTTCTGTCTATTTGTTCGTTTATTTTCTTTTATATCGAATTGATTAGTAATTTATGAAAAAAAAAATTGAATGAGAACTTCATTCATCAACAGGCAAAGATCAAACTAATAACAATATTCTAAATTTATTATTTATTTCTTTTTGGTTCCATTAAATAAATTCTATCAAGCGTGTGGTTCCAATCGTTTAGTTCAATATTAGACAATTAACTTTATTTTAACAACTTTTACCCAATAGAGAATTAACCGCGCGGTTATATAAAGTAAACAAGAAAATAAAATAGGAAAAAATCAGTATGTAGCTACTGCACGCAACTATAACTGTTGAAGACATGCAATATAAATACCGAACACAAATTAAGCAACACAATATTAATCAGGCCTATTTTCTTAATTAAAAAAAAAAAAAATGCTAGTGTCTAACAAAATAGAAGCCAGAAATTATTATTTTTTATTCAAATACATATTTGACCGTATTTTATAATATTCCAAAAATAGCTCTGTGGTGCTTTTCTTCATTTGCTTTTTTTTTTGTTTGTGCAAATTTCTAATTTAAGGAATATAAAATTCTATTAAATAATTTAGGCTCAGTTTTGAAAAGTAAAATGAGAACAGAAAGATTTAGAAATATTGTGTTACTAAATAAATAAATCAAAATGGACATACCCTGTAAATACATTAGCATTAGCAATACTTCAACCAAAATTGTATCTACTGATTTTATTTTAATTGGAGCTAAGTAATATTTTTAACATAATCACGCCTGTTGCTATTCTGGCTGTCGTCTACAAAAATGTTATAAAACTCAAACGCAAATTTTATTTCATTTAAAATATTACTCTTAATTTACGATATTATTATCTTGTGAATATGGAATGTAATGTATTTATGCTCGTCGTTAAACCATAATTTTGTATTGCGGCGACATAGATTTAAATTTCAATACCCAATGGAATAAAAAAAAAGAAATTAGTAAATATCAAACCCCTATCTCAAAATATGATGAATTGGATATTATGAAACTTTAAACGATAAATTAACCTACCAATTCATTAATAATGATAATGATGTTCATCAAAATCTTTATAATAGTCTCTGTAAACTTTTTCCATTTTATTAATAAATTGGTTAACGATTACCATAAAAAGTATTTCCATTCAAATTGTTTTGCAATAGGTAAGTACATTATAAAAAAATTTTGGGTTATTTTGTATTGAATTGAAGCTAGCTGTTTTACTACGCAAACAAAATAATATATTAAATATTAAAAACAAATAAAAAAAATGTATTCTTAATTCATTGAGCGATGTGTACAAAATTGCAATGATTTTTACTTGAGATAAACTAATAGAAAAATGTTCAAATGTATTTTTATTTATTAAATATAAAATGATTTAACATCAATTTATTTATGACACCTCCATCAACTAAATAAACTATAAAATGATATTCCTATTAAATTATTTGTAAATAGTTCTCAGCATGACACAGAATAATATGATAACCTTATCAAAGGTTAATTTATAATATCTACAACAAAATTTACGTATTTAATTTTTAGAGATAATGGTTGCGATTGCGATCACACAAAATTCATATAAAATGCAAATGTCATTGACATCGATTTTTACTATATAAACTTAATTCACAATATAATCATTTTAATTACGTTTTAAATACAATTTACCGGCTTATTAACATATCATTTCTGTCATTTGACTGTGTGAGTGCATGAATTACATTTTCGAGTGGCTATTTTATAAGTTAATCGATTATAGAAATAAAAAAAATAATTGAAGTTACAAAAAAACATAAAATAAAAACCGCAATAATAAGTTGGCATAGCTAGAAAAACTATTGTGTTAAATCATTGAACTTGACCGCAAATCATTTCGGGAAACTTCGAAAAAATAGTTTTTGTTAATATTAAAGATTGTCCTAGTGGGAAACCATACAAAAATAGTGTCAATCTATACAAACCATACTAAATTTTTATGTAAGGAATCTTATTTGAATATGGATAATATTTGATTCACTCGATGCGGTATATTTTTAATTCCCGATTGGGTATAGTTTCTGAAAATGTTATGGTCTTAGTATAGTTTCACGATATGTATTTCATACCAAATCCAATTTTTCCATACCAAATCTAATACTGAAATAAATATGGTTTTGGTATAGATGATACTATTTTTGATGGTATGGTTTTGGTACGGTTTTGTTACTGTCACAGTTAATACATATAGTGGCAATACTCGATGCAAGCGATTGTGCACGTAATGGGGAGCAGCATTTTACTTCAATTTTGAAAAAAATGAAGTACTTATGGGGATCGTGGTTTTTTTATGATTTTTTTTTGCTCACTTTCTTTTGGTTTTTTTTCAGGATTGGCTGGACGGACTTTGGTGATTGACCGTTGGACGCAGAATCAGATTTGTGACAAAATATATATTGGTTTTGATCTGTTTTGATTTACAATTCGAATATTCGAAAAAACGATTTCCAAAAATCCTGAGAAAAAGCAAAATAAAATGATTAAAATCCCTCAAGTCAACTCAGTCCTCAGAAAAATTGACATGAACATGAGTACTTTTTTTTAACGCTTAATTAATGAGAAAATTGAGCATAATGAAAACTAATTGGAAGAAAATAATGTTAGGATTATTGTTTTTCTTTGTTTATGAGATTAATACTCTCCAAAATGAAGTTCTGTACCAATCTAATTGGTAGCATGTTTCATACAAAATTTAGTAAAAATCACCCTCTCTAATACGTAAAAACACCGCCACGACTTGTAGTAACTGTTACAGTGATTTTGTTGATATTTTCAGTAGGGTGTGTTGTGTACGTGATTACTGAATATATAGTCTAATTTGTAGCACAAGAAATATTTCTGATTGATATTGAATACATCCGATCGATTAGAATTTTAAAACGTTTGGTCATTTACATTAGCACATTAGTTGTTAGTTAGCTGTTAGCAACATTAGTTTGTTCAAACATACATTTAGATATTATTTACAACGTATTATGTTACAAATTATGATCCGATGCACTTTCGATTAAATAAAAATGAATATTTGAACGGATGACAAATGATTCATTGTTTAATGTTTTCCGTGTCTTAGTTTTGAAATTTTATATGTAAATAGTAAATGAAGTAAATTTTTTTTTAAAAAAAATCTTTGGCTAGGCAAATTGACTATGAATCGGAATTTAGAATACAATATATTTCCAGTCTGTTAATTTCAAACGTGGCCATTTCTCCATGGTAATATACAAAGCTATAGCTTTTATAGAGATTTTTATGAGGTTAAGATTAAATTTTGCCCCGATTATTAATTAATATAGAAATAAAAAAAGAAAAAAATATATATACGTATAAGTAGTCATTAGTCATTACAAGTTTGTGCCAAGTCTGATATTTCGAAAAAGAAATACTTATTGTTTATTCGATTTCGGCATAAACAATATTAAATTTGATTTAATCAAATGTAAAGTATGTTATGACTACATTTTATAAATGTACAGTAAAAGATCTCTTCATATAAATATGTTTATTTTATGCGTAAAATATACATCGAAATAGGTACACCACACACATACTCTTGCAAAATATTAGGGTTAATTCTAATAAGTTAATTGATCAGAGACAATCTAACTGTCGAAACTATTTTATTTTAATGCTCTTATAAATTTATTATTTATCAAAATGTTTCGTACGTCATTGAATTCGGTCATAGTAGAGACAGAAGGTAGGTCATACAAAGAATTTTTTTTTTTTTAAATACATGTCGGCTTTTTTAGTTATTTGAATATAAATTTTTGGTATAGGTAAACTTTGTGCTCAAATTCAGTTTGTATATTTGAGGTAAATGTATTCTAAAAAATGAGCGTACATAATTTGTATAGTAGAGCGAGAGCCGAGAGATGAATGTTATTTTTTTTTTCCTTCATGTTTTTTTTATAGCCCGGCAAATTTTTTTTTATTGATTATTATGTCTGTATTTGTCGTTAAAATTTCTTATATTGCAGGGTGAATCAGTGAATAATTTGTTTAAAAATCAACAATTTGACAAACGTGAAAGGAGAATCAGAACATTAAAATAATAAGTGCATTATTTTTAATAACAATATCGATCTGGTTATTTATTTGTGCATCTTATAATGTTATCATTCTAAAATTTCTTGATAATCTTGCAACATATAACTTAAGATTTATTATATAAAGATTGTATCATGCATATCGAACAATGATAAGAAACAAATCAATTTTATTTAATCTGAAGAAAAAAATTCTGTCGTGTTGGATTAATTTTTCGAATTGATAAATAATATATTTCCACATAAATAATTCGGTCAAGTAAATTTATCAAAAAATAAATATATATATATACATATATGGTTCCAGGATATAAGAAAATCCTTTACACACCACATACCAGTAAACCTACTTTAGAAGTAAGTCGTGTCCGCTTCCATATATTTCTGCCTTCTAATCATTTCTAAAATCACAAAAATACAATACCATCGGACGAACGAAAATATTTAATTAAAAAAAAAACAAACAAACATATTTCGAAACACCCTATCATTCTGAATGATTATATTTCAACATTCAACACACAATTTTCCACACATAAAACGTCGTAGCCTAATCATCATAACAACAACATAGCATATTATACATTACTCCAAAACTCACATTGGCACACACCATACAACAGCGTACAATATTAAAAAGACCGATTCACACAGCATACAACAACAAAACGTTAACATATTTTCTTGTTTCTTTTTTTTCCTTCTTTTCGATGTAAAAATACTATTTCATCGTTTCCATAGTAAGTCGAATACAACAGTTAGTGGTGAACTGTTGTTGTCATAGAAGAGAGTGTTTTCGCTTTCGCATTCAATATCAAATGTAATAAAGTTTATATTTCATTCATAATTATATAAAGAAAAAAATCAGCATGAAACCTCAGTTTTAACAGATTGAGATTTTCAACAATAATTCTAACTAAATCAAATATGAAATAATTCAAATATCATTTTACAAATAACGAAAACAGTGAGCTACATAAGAAATTATTTGATGGAATTTTTTTTTTATTTTTTTTATTTTAAATAAACAAAAACTAGTTGGTAAATTAAATTCGCAATAAAATGTGTTGTCGTCATACGGAGGCTTCGTGTTTATGTGTGTACAGATTTATGTTAAGCCCGGTGCATAAATTTTAAATTTTATAAAATTGACAAAAAAAAAAAAAGAAAGAAAAAACAACAACAACAACAAAGCAAAACACGTATTCGAAAGATGTGTCAATGTCTAAAACATCATATCAGTCATAAAGCTCATCAAAATCAGAATTTATATACATAGAGATTGAATATTTAGTTCGGCTCAAGTTTATGATGTATTATTTGCTTACTTATTTGTAAACAAGTAAACACACATTTGAGACATTGTACAAATTTATGGACTCCATCAAATTACATTTAAATATATTTAGTGTAATTTTATTACACATCATAAAATTATATTAATATTTTATTCGATTTGATTAACAACATCAACATGGATGCGTATTATAAATAGTTCTGAATAGAAAATATATTGCGTGCGTTAGTTTGTGATCTACCCAACAGTTTCTTGTTATAAATTCAACCACGCGCATATATTTTTCACTTTCCATTTTTTTTTGTTGTTTTGTTTTGTTTAAATAGTTATGTTCAGTTAAGAGTTGTGGTCAAATAATGTGTTACTGATAACAATTACTTACGGTGAAGAAGAAACTTTCATCGAAAACAAATAAGAAATACGGAAGAAATATAATATGAATTAAAAACAAACCAAAAAAAAAAAAAAAATACAAAGAAAACAATAAACAATATATAATAATTTTGTGTACAAAAGAGATTTGTCTTAGCAAAATGTTAATAAATAATAATTGGCAAAAAATCAGAGAATCAAATTTGAACATATCTATGCTGGATCTTAGATTAGAATTTTTATCGCAATCATAACAATAAGGTATATTATATTATACGACACACCTGTTTCTTGTTAAAAAAAAAGAAAAAAAGAAAAATCTTCATAAATATATATATATTTTTTGCGTGCGGATTAGTAAGTTTCGTAACATTTAAAAATTAAAAAAGTAAAAAAGAAAAAAAAAATAGTAAATAGTAAATATTAAAAGAAGCAAAAGTTTATTTGTGCAGTCTATAAAATTAAAAGAAGAAAAACAAAAAACAATATTTATAAATGGTTATCATCGTGCAAAGAAATATTTACTAAAAAATATATGAATAAACATAAATATCTTCAAGCATTAATCTATTTTTTATGGTGTGTAGTGGTGACGGTGAACGCAGTGTACAAATAATTTGATAAGATAAAAATATATTTTGGTAATTACTTGGCCAAAAAACGAATAACCATAATTTTATTTTTATTTTATTTTTATTTATTTATTTTTTTTTCATATTAAATAGAAAATGAAATAAGGCCAAAAAATTCCTAAACGCACGAACAAAAAAAAAAAATAAAAAAAAAAAAACTGTTTCAAATTTAATAGTTGATCGCAAAACGGTGTGTTGAGTTGACTGAATTTAATTAAATACGAATAGAAAAGACACTGAATAAAAATAGCGTCCGTGTGAAAAACAAAAAATAAGCCGTAAGGTGTAATGTAATAAAATATATGGAAGTTTATTTTTAGCATTATTATCTTAACAAGTAATTATATAAAAATAATTAATTGTTCAAATTAGAAAGAAAAGAAAGCAAAACCGAAAACTAACGACGATTTAAAAATAAAAAAAAGTGTGTAAAAAATCAATTCATCAACAAAATGCAATTAAAGTGTTTAATTTACGGATTATTAGTGCTATTTGTCTTATCAATAAGGTAAATAAATGGAATCCATTATAGAAAATTATTATTTTATTATAGAAAACAAATGGAAGAATAGACATTTTTTAATTAGAGATAACATTTTTGATTAGTATTTTATTTATGGGCCAAATGTTTATTTACAATTTTCTATCTTGACCAAGAATATCCAACGTGTGTTCTTTTTTAGAATGGCTGATTCTCATTCTATATAAAAAGAAATACATAAATTATTTCGGAAAATTGGTTTTTCTGGAGACAGGATAATTATTGGAGTTTTTTTTTTTTTTTCATTTACTTTTGTGGAAATATAATCAGGGAAAGGGGCACGTTAATAATTATATTTAAACAAAAAAAAATGTGAGGACATGTTATCTGTTAATATCATGATCTATTAGTCGGCAAATTTCATTAAAAATTAGTAATAATTATTAATTTCAACATAATGAAATGACTAAGTGCATTCAGTACAAATAAATGAATACAATTTTATACGTGCAATCTTATAAATCATAATCAAGTAAAATATATTGAAACGTAACTACTGTTGTATCACATAATGTTCATATAATGACGATAATAGGCGGTGTTTGATTGTTCTGTAATTAAATATTAAGACCAACTTTTACTTTATGTAATTAAAATCTCCGAAAAGAAAAAAGAAAAAAATTTATAAATATCTCATTATTCATATTTTTATGAACTTTCTACATGATTCATATGAGCAACGAACATAATATTGTTATCAATTTAAATGAATCAGAAAATTATGCGCTAAAAATTTAGATATAAAACAAAAAAAAAAGAAAAAACAATGATTTAAGCAAAGACATAAAAGATTTATGAACAACTTTTATAATTTTCTGTATGTATTTGGTAGTTTGGAATTTGATAGGATGCACATGATGACAGATATATTAAAAAAAATTTGGTCTCATTGTTTAAATTTAATCATTTATTTACTTTTGATAAGCAACTTAACGTTAAATATAAAATATTTAGAGTCTTCTTATTTATTTATTTATTTATTTATATATTCTTCTTTATATGGCATATAAATGAAATAATGAAATTTATAGAGATAATACCGGAGAATACATTGAATATTTTATGAAAACTGAAATTTTTGATATTGTTAACATAATTATATTAAAAATGTTGAATTGTTGAACATTATATTAGAGAGATATAGAATAATTTTACTTAGATAGTTCCAACATAATTAAGACAAAAACATTTTACCACAAAAACGAAAGACATTGACTTTATGGAAAACTATAATTTGAATCAGAATAGTTTAGTATTTAAATCTAAAACTAAAAAAAAAATCCATTGGAATAATTTGATTATGAATTTGATTCAATGGTTACTAGGTACGAAATAATCCTCAAAAATATTATGTAACTCGTCTAAATTGTGCTCAAATATAGTCAACATTTACTGTCTAAAACTTTCTTAAGTCATAAAACGTAAAAAAAAAAAAAAAATATTCTATGGTATAGAAGTTGAAATTCTTACTTGAATATAATTACTGTTCATTGTTTTAGTAAGTTTTTATTTAGGACATACATAATGCTAATGTTTCCATTGTTTTGTTATATCCAAAAATGTAATAAATATGACAAATTCAAGCAAACAAAACCTCACATTACGGTAACCTTTAATAATAATTTATTTTGCTTTATTTTAACTTTGGCTTCTGGGTTTTTTTTTTATTTTTTTTTTAAAATATATTCAACGTATGTATAATAAACTAACAACACGTCACAGTAAAGACATTTCATAAAATAAAAAATCATTGTAGGTATATAGAGATTGCGTATTTTAAAGGTAAAGAAAGTAAAACTTCTTTTTCTTTTCCGTTGTACTGCAACAAAAATCCCATTTAAAATAAAAATCAGAAATATTTGCTACACACAAGAAAACAAAATAATGCCGAAATCAATTCTGTTTCTCGTTTCATTGATTTCATAATAGCAAATCAAAAAAAAAATGTTTTCGAAAATTGTATAAATGGTTTTACAGTATCCAACAACATAAACTAATTACGTTACATTCTTATTAATGAAACATATAATAATTGTAGTTTTTATATAATTTTACTGCAATTAACTGATGCATAATATCGATTATGATTGATTGACTTACTTATGCTATTCATTCATATAGAAATAATTTAGTTGAATCTACTTTTTATTTTTTATTTTTTTTTATATTATTGTTTGTGCTATTACGAATTACGAGCATTAAGCATTTAATCATTTTTAAATTTAAAAATTAGATTTACTTATTATGAATTATAAATATTTCAATAGTTTAAATGAAAAACGTTATGTTGTCGTCATCATTATATTCATATTTGTATTGGTTAATTTGTTCCAAATAAACTTGTAACGAATATACATACATATAGCGAAAAAGAAAAAGAAAATATATATGTTTATATAAATATATATATATATATAAAGACACGTAATCAACATATAACAAATGGACGAATAAACGAATGACTGACAATTAAATATATAAATTACTTACTGATGATTTTAATGTGGAAGTGAATAAATAGATAAATTTGTTTACATTGTTTTTAAAGGTGCAAATGAAGGACGATGATGTTTTTTTTATTTTATTGTTTTTAATTAGTTTTAATATCAATCATATTTCTATAAATTTGGTATGTGCTCAACATAAAATATACGATTATTATTTGATGATATAATTATAATCAGACAAACACTTATAATGTTAATGTATTTTTGAATGGACACATAAAAAAATATTACTTACTAAATTACTTAATATTGCGACAGCAATGATTTTTCTATAAACAGGATACGTGTGTTATAAACAAGAGATTATCTAACTATTAAATCTTTCATCAATTAATAATTATATTAAATTACAAAGAATATTTTCAATTTTTTTGATATCATGGAATTTGAACTCTCGCTAAGCCTAACGCTAATGTGTTTTATCAATAATTTGTGTCCTTACTCCTTACACTAAAACTTTTATGCCTCTTTTAATACTCAGTGCAAGGTTAACTTGAATCCAATACACAATTATAAAAATAATAATAAAAAAAAAAACATTAATCTAAATTTATCTGTTCGTTTTATGATGGTGGCTTAATTAATTTGTATCGTGATTGAATGCAATAAAACTGTAATTATATTGAATATTTTCTCTCGAAATTATCTTTAAATAGAATATAGAAATACAGATAAGATTATCTGAAATCTTATAAAATAAAAATAAATGTTTTTGCTTAGACAAGTATGAGTCGACAGAAAGATATTTCTTCCTGGTACTTAATTTTTATTACTTCATTTTTGAGAGATTCGACCAAATTTTGAAAAAAAAACAAGTATTGGTTTCGCAATTTTTTTTTTTTTTGATCACTTGAAAATGGGGGAAGATTTCTGGATTGGCCGGGCGTATTTTAATGGTCGATATACTAAAAGACTCAATTTTTTTTTTCAGTAAAATATACATACTGACCGTTTTGTAATGTTTCGTTTTTTTGTCTTGGGATCCAATTTATTTTTTGGCGTTAATTGCCCCTTTATTCGACCACGTTACTTTTATTTCTTTATAAAAATGAAGTCGTGTACCAGCTTGTTTTTAATACGTTTATAAAAAAAAAAAACCCATTAAATATCGACTAACAATAAAGCAATTTACTTTTAAAGTTCGTATATTTGACAAATTTCTGGAAATGATTTGCAATTTTATTCGTTTCTTTAAATGTTTCCTTATGTTGCTTTTATAAAAATGGAACGTAAAAATTTATCGAAAATGATGAAATGAAGGAATGAAATCAAAATGACTATATATTTTTTTCTCTTCTTTTTCAAACAATGATAATGAATTTTGAATAAAAAAAAATATTTTAGAGACTTTTGTTGCTTTTGTGTTTTTTTGCCAACCAACGATATATTCACGTCATGTGTGATAGTTTAGAGTACGAGTCAATATCGCTTTAATAAACTATACTGTTAAATGCGAAAAAGTATTATGAGACAACTGTGTAAATTTTATAACTATAAACTGTAATGAGTCTCAACTCAATGCATATTTTTATATAACATTTACATTTAATATAAACGATAATGATATAAATTAAAATATCATTTATTATACGTAATAAAAAAAAAACGTGCCTTCATATCCGTTATAGATTAATAAGAATAATCATAATTTCTTTATGTAGAATTTTGCCGAAAGTTAAATGTCATATTTTTATGTACCTAATGGAAGGTTCCATATTTCAATTATGAACAAAACTCTTACTTTTTTATTTATAGATTACAATAATATTACTTTATAGAAATATTAAACCCGAATCAGAATTAAGAAAGACTTTAAATAAATTTTATTTTAGCGCTGACGATAAATTGAAAGAAGAGGAGAATGAAGATTATAACAGCAATTATGAAGATGACTATGATGACAGCTATGATTATGTTGATAATACAACAGCAACAGAAAAACTTCCAACTAACGATGATATTGAACTGAAATATTTGGGTGATATCACAAACAGTACAACAACAAATGCTGTTAATCCATCGTTTCATAGTCTTTCAATCGCAAACATTACAAATGCAACAACTATTGCAATAGCACCAACATCAATACCCTTACCAACCACAATACCACAAGAACCAGAAATAGAGGAATATGTTGAAATCGGTAAATTCAGACCCATTTGATTTTTTTTTAACGAAATTGAATTATTTTTGTCTTTTTCCAGAGCTTCCAATATGTCCAGATAATTGTGAATGTACCGATGGTACTCAATTTGTTAATTGTTCCTATCGTAATTTATCTAATGTTCCAGTAAATTTACCAGAAGATGCCATTAGAATTGATCTAAGTCATAATCAAATAGAAAACTTCAATGTGACTGAATTCATAAATTGCACGAAAGTCCGTGAAATACTTTTAAATGGTAATCGGATTCAATCAATAAATGATAAAGAAGTAAGTGAACAGTATTGTTTTAATTCTGTTATCTTAATGTCTGTCGGTAATGTGAAAAGCAAAATTACTTTTAAAAAAATATATTTTTGTTAGTTATTCTTTTGAAACAGACACGATAAAAATAAAATCTAATTGCAGTTTTTGCTTACTTATTTGTAGGTTTTCGGAAAACTTAATTACTTAGATCATATCGATTTGTCATCAAATTTATTACAATCATTAAATGGTGATGAATTCTCTGAAGCCAAACAACTAACAAAATTAACTCTAAGCAATAATTCTATTTTGATAGAAAATAAGCCACTGGTGAATGTACCCGATATAGAAATATTGAATTTAGTTGGATGTAACATCACCAAATTGTATGACAATACATTTACCAATGTTACCGGACTACTTTCATTAAATTTGAAAGATAATCCATTGAATAAGGTAAAATCGTATAGATTCAAATGATTACTAGTAAAAGCGTACAAAATATACTTATTTATTTGTTTGTTTGTTTTTGTTTTTTTTTTTATTATTATTGTAGAACATCAATATACACGCATTCGATTTATTGATAAATTTAAAAACATTAATCATTCCGAAAATTGAGCAAAATGAAACTTATGATTTGTGCAAGACACTAACGGGTATCGATGTAATCAGTGTGGATAATTATGATGTTAGTTGTTACGAATTGGTGTCTGGTTCATCATTTGAGGAAAGCACAGTGACAGTGGCTCCAGTTACGACAACACGCCCAACTATTACGCATAAAAAATTAGGTAAGGTGTTTGAACTCAATTTTTCTATAAAATAAATTAAATTCGTTAATTTTAATTTACAGATATAAGTAATTTTATAAATGCAACAACTGAAGTTATCGAAGTATTGCCAATAACTCTTAAAAATAGTGTCACACAGGCATCAGTTGATCCACCAAAACTATTAACATCAGTACAAAACATAAATGGAACTAAACCAAATAATGATTCAAATGCGTCTAGTGTTAAAAGTGAAAATAATCATTTATCATCGAATGGAACTGTGAATCCGATAAAAGACGATGCAGCAAGAGTGAATATATCAGCACAATCGATAAATTCCATATTGATTGGTAAATATAATATTTTCTAGCAAATTTTTAATGCCATAAAACGTTTTTTTATGATTATTTACAATGATTTATTTGTAATAAAATCACTGAAGCAGCTCATTTGAAAGTAACAACAAAAAAAATATAAAGAAAGAAAACTAAATAGTTTTTCGTTGTATACAACTCAACAGCTGCGTTGCAATAATCATAAGAAATGTCATTATGATTAGAACTTATAAACTATTTCCAATTTCTAATAAAATGTATTTCTCTAAACACACCCACCTATCCATCCATTCATACACCCACCCAAATTCCAAATATATTACAGGAATCATCATTATTGCAATATTGGGATTAGCTATTGGCATTATATGTCGTCAAGATTGCTTTGGTATTAAAACGAAAATGTGTCGAACACGTCGACCAGCACCAACGGATCAAGTGCGTCCAGCTGAGGAGGTACCACTGAACAAAGTTTAATAATAATAATAAAAATAATAAAAAAAAAACCAACCACTAATTATTTACAATTATTGTTTTAAGTAAAATTGATTGTCGCTTCTTTTTTTTTCTTTTTCCTAGTGACAAATATTGAATTGTGAAAAGTATGTACTTTTATTTTTATTTGAAACAAAAACAAGCCAAATAACTTGTTATTTAATTTGTAATAAATTATTTTGTAATAATTAAATAGGAATAAAAGAAATAATGAAAAAGGCAAATGCAGGTATTATTAAAAAAAGGAAAATTATGTGAAATTAAGTTAATGAACTAAAACTATAAAATTTAAAATGTCAATTTGACATTATTGTCAAGTGAATTTATCCAACAAGCAAAAAGTTAATGAATATTTTCTTTTTTCTATTAAGGAATTTATTTTAATTTTAAGTTGTAATAAAATAAGGAAAAGAAAACAGTAGAACTGTTCAATTTTAATATTAGAAACATTTCCAGCATAATAAAAAGAAAAAAAAGAAAAACAAAAGATGAATATACAATGAAAACACAATAAATATTAACATCGAAAAATTCTATGGATTCCATTAAAGTATAGTTTCAATCGTAGTTTATATTTTAGTATAATAAGAAAATTAAATGTTGACTAGAAAAGAGAAATTGATTAAATAAAATGATGGAAAAAGAAATAATGATTTTTTCTTGAATATATATTAAGATTTATAGCTGTGCGTGTTCTGATTTTGTTGCTAAAAGACATTCAAATGAATTCTTGATTGCTTTTCACAACAATAGGTTTTGATGCATTCATTTTTATTGTGGTGGATGTGATACATAGTTTTTTTTTTTTATACAATTACACCAATAAATGTGTTTGATTTCAATTATCACTTTACGAAAAATAAAATTTCAATCATTACCTAATATCCAATCATAATAATTATGTCATAAAGCAGTTTTCTGCTTTCAATATTGATTCTTTTTACGTTGGGTTGGTTCTAAACAATTTCAATTTTCAACAATTTTCTTGAAACTTATTTTTCATATATATTAAAGTTAGAATGGTTGACTTGTTCAATATATTTCGAGAAATCAAAAAAGAAAATAATGACATTTGTTTTTTTTTTTATATAATTCACTTTCAAAGGACGTAAAGAATTAAGGAATTGTAAAAATATGAATTGTACAAATAAAAAATATGAATAAGCAATAATTTGAATGTTTAATAATTAATAGTTAACATGACCTTTTCTTAAGCAATCATTCACGTTATGCAAACTGTACGTTTGATGTTGTTCAGACTATAGTTTTTGTCGTTTAGTTAATCACAAAATCAATATAAAAAAAAATATTTACAGGTATATGACAATTCTGAAATATAGAAAAATTATGAAAAATGTTATTAACGAATCAGTAAATAAATAAGAAGTCGCTTTTAGGTTTTAAATAGGAATTATTGAAATTGGCATGTAGCATCAAAAGCTATTAACTTTTAAGGTTGATTTTGTCTCTCTATTACATTTTTATAATACATTATTTATCTTTTTTGGAATGGAATATACATTTTCGAAAAATTCAATATAGCTTCACAAAAACTCGAGTCCCTTGTGAAAAAATATTGTCATACTCTGCAACGGTATGAAATTCATAAAATTCATAAAGGTGTTAAAAAAGGTATAAAAAAGGTATGTAAGGTATAAATTGTAACGTTCATACCATAATTATGGTATAGATGTGGTATTAAAAATTTCATACCACATCTATACCATAATTATGGTATGA
>JAABKK020022839.1:0-17836 GCA_011634745.2 Catotricha subobsoleta | reverse complement strand
AAAAAACCGTCACGTTTTATCCATTTATTTACATTATAATTTGAAATGGAAAAGTTTCCAGAAAACTTGATCTTTTCTTTTGCCGCAAAGTTTCCAAATGGCAAACTTTTCAATGGAAACTTTTCCATTCCTCGAACCCTGTGCCCAACCATGTAACAAAATCAGTCTTATGAATGCTATTAAAACATTCTGTAGATAAAAAAAATTGTGTATTTGTCTGCTTACAAAACCATTTTGCCATCTACAGGACTAAACAGTTTTATAAACATATAAGCAGTTTTATGAAAGTTAATTTTCGTCGTAATCATTATACCAATTGGCATTGTTTTTCTATTACGGCTTTAAAAATAGATTAATAACAAGAAGATAGGAAAAATATGACATTTTAGTACAAAAAGAAGTATCCAAAAAAATGTTGCTTCATTTTCTCTTATTTATTTTAAAATCTGTCATTTTATATATTAACCCAAAAACATTAGTTTGATTAATGTGTATTGCCCAGTATTGCCTATTTTTAGGGAATCTGATTTTTTCACATCCCTTTATCTCATTACGATACAAAGTTTTCAGTTTTCACGTGCATTAAAATAGAATTTAGAAGAATTTATTTATAATAATAACGATCATAAACACAGTTTGAAAAGTTTCCTAAAAGTATGCAATTAATAATTACAAAAAAACTAAGATAGCGAAAATTTTATTTTTCCGAGTTTTTATCGAAATCGAACCACCCTAATATCTAATAATATCATCTAACATATAACAACTATATAATGTATACAAATATTATACACAATATTTATATAATACAATACACGATACACCCCTTTTATCAACGATATACTTAGTTGCTAGTAAAGAAATTTGCATTTATTTATGGTGTATTGGAATTTCTGATATGGGAATTATTTAACTTTTCAATCCGTGCATGGTACCGACTTTAACTCGAGAATCGCGCATTTTTTTCTTAACGGAACATATATCCGTTTAGTTTTATTGCAATTATTCTATAGAGCGGAAGTGTTTTTGTATCGTATGGATTATTATAAGTAGAAAATAATTGAATTTTTGTTATCGAAATTTAAAATATAATACCGTAGAAAACAGGCGATTGCTTACTTATTACAATAATTACGTCATATTTGTAAAAGATTTATGTTATTTTTATCATCCTATGCTTAAACATAATAATAATTATGAATAGAATATTTTGTATTGTCTTAAAAATTATTTTATATTCAATATACTTGATATTTTTAACATAAATAAATTTATATAATGAGGTTATGGCACATTTTTGCCACGATCAATACGATCATCCTCTTCTTTGGTGTGATGAAAAACGTCGGGTTGAAGAAAAAAGAATTGCTAAGGAAAGTTTAGCTATTGTAGAGCAAAGAAAAGAACAACAAGAATTAAAAAAAATTAGAGACATTAATGAGGTGAGAAATCATAAAATTTAATTATTATAATTTGTAATTCATTCTTTAGAAATTGTGATTAAATTTTAAATTCCATTGCCGTATTTAATAGCATATTTTTTTTTATACTTAAATAAATTTATTTATTTACCATCAATTACCTCTTTATTCAAAATAAAATAATGAAAACAATTGGGCACAATTCTATTTCAAAATATGTCTAAGTTTTATGATAATTTAATCGATGTGGCATTAATATACTGTTCTAAAAATACTTCTAAATAATTTTTAAATCAAAGTCATAAATAATAAAAATAATATAAGTATTTGTCAATTGCGAAATCTATAAAAAGTTATATATTTTTATATCCAATATGTATAGAAAATATTTATCTCTAGGTAACTAGAAATAGGTTTTTATTAAAACAAATTCAATTATTTTTTTTTTGTCTTTATTACCATATTTTTAATATTGATTCCGGTTAAGTTTTGAGTAAAATTTGTTATATAAATAGTTATATACAATAAAATATTTATGGATTATGAAACGAGGCATGTTAAAGGAAAAGATTATGCTATGAGTATGAATAGTTTCTCTATGTTATTTCTTTAAAGATATTTTTAAACTGGCTTACGGTGGATTATTTAAAGTTCGTCGTATAAATAGCTGCTGGCCATATAGTTAATACTTGGCCAAATTTTTTTTCGGACTGATGAAACTAATACCTCCTCGGTCTGGACGTATTCTATTATTTTGTTCATATTAATTTTCAACTTATGTTCTTTGTAGACCACGAGCCTCTTCTGAAAATTGGCTATTAGTATTATTTTATAGATTAGAAAATTTATAGTAACTAATTATTGAATGGAAAGAATAGTTTCCCCTTTATTGAAAAAAGAACACAATTTTTATTATTAATGTTTTTCTACAATACGTAAGTATTAGCAAGCGTCCTTGCAAATTTCACATTTATTGGTTATAGTCGTTTTTGGGATTTAATGATCAGGTGAAACATTAATGAAATTTTCAAAGAATAAATGAAATTTCAGCGGTATTCGGTATTGAACAATGGCAACCGTTTTAACTAACTTCTTATTTTCATACAATTTGACATTCCAAAAAACAGGAGTGATGCCACCACAAATTTATATGCAAAACAAGGGCTAATCATGACAATCTAATATTTTATAGATATTAAATAATCCTGATATCTTCGGTGAACACAACATCAGAGGTAACGAGAAAACTCCATTTAACGCTTTTAATCTGATCGTGACCGTTTTCAAAGTTATTAATTTTTTTTATATGAAAACAAAAGAATAAAAGATTCAATGTTATAGTTTGCATGCAGTCAGAGGATTATGATAGCTTATTGTGCAATTCCTTACTGTTGCATGCTTAATAGTATATCCGAATTTTAACATTGAATCTAAATAGAAATGAAACTTATACATGAAAATCATTCATAATAAATTTATATTTCACAGGACAACCTTATTTGACAACCTTTAACTGGCATATAATCAAATTAAGGGGGTGGAAAAATAGATTAACTTACCTCCATTTTGAACAAATTAGTATCTTTTTATAGTGTTTGCAAATTACGTTTTGGTTGCAAATTATAGCGCAGTTTTGTCCAAGTTTTTTTTTGTGTGAAAATAATACGCTATCTTATAAAATTTCCAAAAATACCGTTTTTATACAGCGCGATTTATTTGTAAATTTTGTATTAAAAAAAAAAAAGACAAACAATTTTGATATAATATAACTCTGTTTGAATTCTTCAAATTTACCCCTGCCTGAAAAAAAAAAGCGATTGCACTTATGCTTAATGCTTCTACTTGTCTATTGATTAGAACTTTAGAAGCTTTAACAAATGCTCAACAAATTGCGTGCTGTTAGGCGTTTTCAAAAACTTTTTTTTAGCTACTTATTTTGTTAATGTTTGAAAAGTATTTGTAATAGTTATTCCAATGCTATTCCACTATCGTAATGATTTTAAACATTTAAAACACCGTCCCTCGTATTATGTAATTAGATAATATCTAGCTGCCACTATTCATTTAATATAAAATATTCCCTATATGTGTTATTGTTTAGTAAATTCTTTTATAATATATGTGTTACCCATGAAACTGATTTTTTGTAAACATTTTATAACTTTAAAAAATATTATCTGTTATTGCAGTATCGTGAACTTGTAACCAAACATTGTCCTTGGGGTAGACCAGGTATGTTTTAATGCATATCATTTTTTTTAAATGTCTACTCAGGGTGTTTGCTTAAATATAAACAATTTCTGCTTTACAGGTGGTGGAGCACCTAGTGAAAATATTCGTCGCGGAAATATTGCATTAGCAGGGTTATTTCCGGAGCCAAACGAAGTATGTATTTGTATATATGATATATTTAACATTGCATAAAATCGTTTTAATTTAATAATTTTTTAATTAAAATATTATTTTTCCAGGACTGTCGTAAATTTATATTTCAAGCTCCATTTAGATCAAAAGGAGGCGGTGGAGGTGCTCCAATCAGAGGCTCATCAGGCCAAATTATAACAACATATCGAGATGATCCAACTATCAGTTTTAGTGATTCTATGAGAAAACATGTTGATATTGATTTAAGATACAAAACATCACCGAGAAAGAAACATTGCTATAAAATGCAATTAGATAAATGTGTTGCTGATAGAGAGAAATTAAAGCAAGCTAGAAACTCTATTGATATGGTAAAGAAACGTTTAGTGTTTGTGATATATTCAAATTTTATCAATGTACTATTTTCCAAATAGAAACATGATCCATGGGGAAAAATGGGCCCAGGCGGAGCGCCTTGGCGAGCTCCCGGACAAGTTGGTCAATCTTTTATGAAGTCGATGGTATTTTAATCACGATTAAATATGTAGATATATTAATATTTTTTTAAAAAAAAATACAAATTGATTAGGGATGGACAGACAAAACATTGTTACAAACATTAGACCAAGATACTTACAAGTCTGCGCAACCAGAGGAAACTGACTCACCATATAATAAAAGTACGAATAAACTGACTAAACCTATCGATAATAATATAAAAATGCCTGCACAATGTTGTCCAAATTGTTTCTGCACGTGTATAGCAAAATTTGGTTCAAAAAACGCACAAGATATGGATACGAATGAAAAAGAAAATATACAAAAGAAAGAAAACATGAACTATGTAATGGAAAAACATTCGCATCACAGTAAAAGCGGAAAACCTTGCAAATATGTGCGACCACGAATGTGTATGATAAGTGGGGGAGTTGAACTAGTTCCATTATTGGCTCGACGAAGAGCTATGCAACGTCCCATTAGCCTTTCAACAACTGATGTAACCAAATATCCAACAGACAAAAAGTAAATAGTTCTTGTCAAAAAAATATTTAACGATAATTTTATTTTCTAAAGTTGAGTGAATATTGTCTTGAATTATCTACTTAAAGATGGCAAGATTGTGGTGGTGTTGAACTTCTTGATGATTTATGCAGACAAATGAAACAAAAACAAAGAAAAACACAGGTTAATATATAGTGGATATTGTAACAAATACAAAAATTGAAAACTTTTTATCTGAATTCAGATTAACAAAGAAAATGATAGAGAATCTAGTCGAGTACATTTCGAGACATTAGACACATTTTGGGGTCGTCCAGGTAAATTTAATGGTTATTGTAATTTTATATGAATAGATTCGTAATTAAAAATATTCTTTGTTCAAAAGGTCATGGCGCACCACGATCAATTAAAAACAAATTAAATTTGAACGATTTGCTTTATAAGCCACGAACATAAAGCAAATTTGATTCACAAGAAAATTTTGTGACATCTTTTCTATAGTTTTATTTATTTTATTTTTTTATTTTGGTAAGAATATCTTATTGTAAATATAAAAATTACTTACTGAAAACAATTTAAAAATTTTGCACGCTTGTGCAAAGTAAGCGTGACAAAGTATAAATCTGACATAAACTTGTCCATAGAATCTTAGATGAATATTGATTTTTAATAAATTTTTGCTTTCCATAAATCACATAAATGTCCACAAAAATTACAATTAGAAGTTATAAAATATATATATATAAGTAACTTGCATAGCTAAAGCTATTAAATGATGATAAAAGCAATAATAAATAAATTTAAAAAAATATATATATGTATAAGATAACATTCTCTGTCTGTGATTGTGAAATCAAATTACGTAAAAAAAAAAGAAAATTTTTAACATGCTGTTAAGGCATACCGCCCGAAGTGTAATTTATCGATTTACTTTAAATATAAATATAAAATAATGCGAACCCATCTTCTTCTGAACGACACATTATAACATCTTTCATTTTTATTTTATTATTATTATTATGTTTTTTTTTTTTTTTTGTTTAATTATGCCCATATAACCTTTTATCTTTACAATTTTCAATATTTCATTCCATCAATTTCAATGTGGGCAATGTGCAAGACGGATACGTAATTTACAAAATATTTGTATTTATTTATATTAATTTTTAAATAATTATAAAACACGCGTGACAAATGCGATTATATATATTTGGTATTTATAATATAGGTGAATTAAATATTACCTGAATAAAATCTCACTCTCAACTAAAACTGAATATGAGTGCATGGTTATCGAAATGCGTACGGTACCGTATGGCGTATATTATACATCAACATTCAAATAAATAAATGCTATATTAATTTATGTAAAAATAAAATTATTATTATTATTATTATTATTTTTTTAGAAAATCGTATCTAAAACATAAATTCACAAAAGTTCAATAATATAATCTTTTTTTTAAATTACATCAATATAAATATATTGTATCGTATTTATTAATACTTATTAAAATAAACCTAATATAATATAAATTAACATGTACTTAAAATACTTATATATGAATTTATATTAAAAAAAAGAAAAAATTAATAAATTCACAAGCACAAGTGAAATTCCATACACACTTAATAATTATAATATCAATCTGTAATTATAATAGTTTCGTGACTTTGGTACCTACAATATGGCTTAGGTTTGGATGAGGTAGAAGATACTTACATAGGTTGGGCTTCGAAAGTTTTTTTTTTTTACATATGCGCGCGTACACATATTTATTTTATTTTTTTCGTTAGTGACATACGACACTTTCGATTTGAATCATCTTTCATAATATATATTTAAGATTATTTACTTAAAGAAAAATCGCTTATATAGTCTCAATTTCATTTTAATATTATTTATTTTTTTTCTTCTTTAAATAAACATTTTTTCGTAGTGAATCAATTATGTTTAGTGTGTCATCGCTAAAAGTATTCTTCGGCAATTTTATTTTATCACATTTATGTATATATCAGCGATTGCTATTCATGCTTGTTTTATAGCAAATAATATAAAACAGAAAAACAAAAAAAAAACTATTATTTTTAGGTTAATAGAATTATTATAATAGACATAATGGATATTTATAAATATATATGAGCACCTGTGGCTCGTGTATTTATTTAGCATGTTTATATTTGTCGTTCAGCTATGTATATTCGAGATTCATTCACAATTTTGCCAAATATTTGGTAAGATGATGGTTTAGCGGTTTAATTAGTATCAAATAAAGCGGGCCTTTCTCAAATTTACCCATAAATTATGCAAATATTGTTTTTTATTTTTATTTTAATTTTTTTTTTCTTTATATTTTTGTATTATTTTCTAAACACTAAATTCCACAAACATTAACACACAATAATCTTGACCTTGTGCACTCGTATAATTTTTTTTTTTTAATCCGTAATTTTTTAACAGATCTAATTCCTTTGACTAAGAGAGGAACTTAATTTTACATACATATAATAAAAAAAAATATATATTTGTTTTTTTTTTTCTTATAAAACTGAAAGGTGCTCCGTTTATAAGAAAATTTGTTTCTGTGTCTAAAATCAATTTCAATGGAGTTGGGTCAAAAAAAAAACACATTGTTGTTTTTATATTATTTTCAGGTAAAGAATACAAAAATATTTGATACGGAAAAGTCAGTTTTTTCGATCGTGTTCACGTAGTGTTCTTTTAGTTTTATAAATACATTAATACATTTTAGTAATTTAATGAAATTAAACACATGTAGTTTTTATATCAATTTAAACAAAGTTGACGGTCATCTTTTTATTATGGGATATATTACTATTGCCAAATATACATGTTTAAAAATAAAACCGCTTTAATAAAAAAAAAAAAAACGTTATTGTTAATCTTCAAATTAATTTAACGCATTTATAAATCATAAATAAAAACAAAAAAATACGTGTCAAATATTTTTAAATTCTCTACATACCTAAAATGAATACAACACAATTATTTATTTATTTATTTTGTTTCAACCCCATTAAAATAAAAATTTGCATTGCTCCGAAATGATGGAATCAATTTTAGTAATATTAAGTAGATATTTATAAATGATTATATGATCAAACTCACGAGCAGTGAATTTCTCTTATTTACACCCAAGCACATTCCATAATTGCATCAATTTGGAATGTTTAACATCAATGGCATCTGGATAATATATGGAATGGATTGCTAAATATGTTTCCGCACCTATACAATTTTTGGTGCTGAATTATGTTATCTAATATTATACAATCAATTTAATTTAAACTAATGTAAATTATTTTCACATGATATATTTAGTGAAATTATTATATATTTAATTTCGTGTAATTGATGTAAAGCGCATAATTTTCAATTAAAAACTAAATCAAAATTATTCACACTTCAATTGTTGGCAAAATGAAAAAAAAAAAAAAGGAATCGTATGATAAAATTGTGTTAATTTTATGTAAGATGAATATCATTGCATAGAATTCATTTATTTTATTTAAAGAAGGAAATTAGATTTTTTATTCAATGACTTATGATATTTAAAAATTGAAAATTTCGATTAAATAATTAATTAAATTTGTATTGTTTTGATTCTACTGGAAATACGTAACATTTAAATTATTAACATAAATTTTAATAATGGTTTTTATGAACAAACTAATAACGATATATCAAATAATTAATTATATTTTCTTTTATCGGATAAGTTGCTGTTCTTCAAAATAACAAAATATGGATTTATGTTAGGTAATGTAATATTTTCTTTACCGTAATCTAGAAAATAATTACAACTATATAGTGTTGGGCTATTAATTATTGATAAGCGATGAAAGAGTAAAACAAAAACAAGAAAACTATTTTCTAAATTTGGATAGGAATATCTATATTATAGAATGATTCTTCTCCGTATACTATTTAATCACGTCATCTCTTTATTATGTTCTACAAAACACTTGTTAAAACATAAAAAAGAAAAATATGGTTTGTAAAAAAATTAATGCACCAATTCGAAGAAATGCTGGTAGAAAAACATAGGTACTTAGTACTACATTTATATATATTTTTTTAAAGATTTCCCTTTTCTCATTTTGAATTCAAAATAACGATGATTATATTTTATTGTTATCAGTTTTCACAAAGTAATTTGGGATAATTATATATCTATTAATTAATATTCTTATAGGATATTAAATTAAAAAAGTAGTTCAGTAATCGAACTAGTCGGTGTAATAACTTCATTCAGATTTCATCAATTTTAACCATATTGATTAATATGTGAACCACATAATGAGACAGATATGCCAAATAATTAATTTATTTCAAATGATTTATTGTTTTTATGTGTTTTGTTACAAACTTTAGACGTTAGCTTGTAAAATGAAGTAAAATTAGATTATAAAGAAGTCCAATATTTATGATATAATTGAAATAATTTTTTGTTAAGAAGCTATAGCCGATGAAAACAACTTATATCTTCTTTAATTTAGTGCTGAAAGCATTCTTCTCTTGTTATAATATTTTAATTGAAGTAATTGAATGAGCTTTAACTTCATTTTTGAGAAAAAAAGTAGGTATTAAATGAACAAATTTAATAATAAGTGATTTAATATTAAGTTTAGTTATTTTCTAATATCTGTATGATAATGATGGACATGGATAGCATTTTCTTTCATAAACATGGACGGACATGGACATCTATTTTGTGATCATGTAGACCTCTGGTGAATACACACTGCTATTGCAATTGTCTTTTTTAAATTAGTAGAAAAAGTGAATAAGATACTATTTACACCCAAATATGTGAATTTCGATGCCAAAAATAATCGTATGTTCAAAAATCGATAATCGTTAGTTTTTTAATTTCCGATTAATCGATGTTGTACACCGATTATATCGATGTCCGACCTCTAGTACATACTAAAATTAGTGCAGTGTTTTCCTGTTTATTGTACTTGTTTTTTTTAGAGTAAAGTACACTTGTTTCAAATATTTAATGTTTTGTTTAGCGCACTTTTTCTTTCCCTTTATTTAAATTAGGCCCTGATGTGTTTGTTCATCAGTCAGTAAATAAATACACTAAAATAAAATAAAATTTCATTAACTAAATCTGATTTATAATTTTTTATTAAATAAAACATATTCTTGCAATTCTTACTTTCAATACAAAATTTAATTAGATACAAAACTCAGAGTACATCTTAAATGTTTTTCAATAGAATTCTATTACTCACGGATACAATTTTATGTATTCGTCTTAGAAGAATGTCGAAAGTATTAATCGAATTTTAACGAAAATATTTAATATTTGAAATTTTGATAATCGCCCGAAAATTATAATCATTTTATAATGTAAAAATGAATCACAATGACTTTATTTTCTGAAATCTAATATAACATTTTGTAACTAGTAATACTCTACAAATTATTGATGCATTAAAAAGATCTTGCAAAAAGTACAGTTTGAATTTTTATACAAATCAATCAGTTTTATAAATATAAGAAACTGATATTTTGATATAATTTTTTATTTTATTTTGAGTGATAGAAATTGTATTGTAAGTAACATAATAATTATGGTGAAAAGAAATATTTAAGATCATATTTTAACTAGAATTACCAGTCACGGTTACACTTTATCCAGAACAAAAGCTAATTTAATTTTAAATGAAAAGCAAATGTTTCATCATGGTTTTAATTCAATTTACAATGTGTTTAAAAAAATATTTTGTAATTCTGTAGGTAATTAATAATTACATTTTTAACAATCGCTGGAAATCGCATTTCACATTATATTAGTTTTAGCACTTATGACGTTTCAAGTACTTACCTATTCATTTATCCATTGAAAAATCGAATAAATTTAATTATTCAAGCACAAATAGAAGATGGTTTGACATTGAATTGTTGACTACATCCACAAAATAGTTTGGATTAAAGTGTTTTAAATATGACTAGTTTCATGAACTACTTAATTAAAATGAATTATTATTTCAAGTAAGTATATTGTTGCATTTTTTTTTGATTTGAGAAATTAAGTAGGTATATAAAAGAAAGTGCAAAATTATTAACATGCCATCCAAAAAATCTGTGATAATAAATATGTATACATTATATATGAGTCGTAAGAGCCGTAAGGAATCAAAACTTGCTAATTTCACTTTTGAATTTTCTTCTTTTTTTTATATCGCAAAATACTGGCATCGCCTATGTTAATTGATTTTTACTTGGATGTTGTTAACTGAATAGCTAGCCAGCTAATTGTTAGTATAATAAAAAAATTATATTTGTCAGCGTTATAGTTTATTGGGATGGGTCATATATGATAAACAATTCTGACTTGCATCTCTTTCAAATGAAAGCACATTTTAGAAATTTTAATAAAAACAATTATGCTGAATATCGGTAACTATCGTTACAGAAAAGGCGCATTCAGCGTGGAATGACCCGGATATTTTATAGGTCTGCTTTTTTCGCATTTCAATTCTATACGGAATTAGCGTGGTTGAGTTTTTTTTTTTTTATTACGCACGGGTAGATCAAGATGAAACGTAATTTTTTCTTCATATTTTTAATATCTTTATTTTTTTTTAAACTGGTTTTTCATAATCGATTACCCGGATGGGTTATGGAAACACTGAACACTCAAAGTACATTGATTAATTTATTTTATATACCTACTATTTATCTGACTCTATATTCTTTTATATCATGTAACTTGAAAATTATTTTGTTTTCGGAGATTGAAATCAACATTATCATATACAGAATGAAGATCTATATTCATTTATTTATGACAATTTATTATTTAATAAAAATTTACGATGTTCTCATATTATTTTCGATTTAATCTTAAAGTTATATCCGAATTAATTCTGTAACAACACAAAATAGAATTTTATCTTGAATTTAGTACAAGTAACTAGTAAATTTTATTCGCATTAAATATTCATTTTTATTACACGTCTATCCCATGTAAGTTTCTGGCCGCTTAACTTTACACCCTTATTCGAAGATATTTCAAAAAGTATAAGTCGGATCGTTTAAATGTAAAAGTAGTATTGTCATTTTCGATGAGACTAACATTTTTTCTGAAGAGAGTTTTAATTGATCTCCACTAGTTTGTGAGATATTTCTGTTTAAGCGTGTAATACAACAACAACAATAAAATTGCATGCAATTTTTTGTAATATATGCTTAAACAGAAATATCTCGCAAGCTAGAAGAGATCAATTAAAACTTTCTTCAACAAAAATGTTAGGCTCACCAAAAGTGACAATACTACTTTTACATCTAAACGATCCGACTTATAGTTTTTGAAATATCTTCGATTAAGGGTGTAAAGTTAAGCGGCCAGAAACTTACGTGGGATAGGAGTGTAAGAAAAATTATTTTAAAAAAATGATAAACAAATTGAAATAAATACAGTTAGCAATACGACTTTCAAATTTTGATAAATGGAAGTTATTCATTTAATAACCATGTAAAAAGTTTTATTAACATTTATTGCGGTTAACAGTATTTATTAATATATTATTTGTTTCCTTATCGTGACTACATCCCGATCTTAAACATAAAACAATGTATTTTACGATCACATAATGCGGTTTTTCATGGTAGCATCCTGAGCATTGAAAGTGACTTTTAAACATAATTGAAAATATTTTTTTTTTTTATTCAATTGCTTACAATAAGATTTATTAGGAAAGAGATATGTATAAGATATTTTGCTTCGTCAAATTGGTTAACTTCAATTAAAATTATTTAATAATACATTTTTTAAATCACAAATATTCAATTTCAAATCTATAATTTTCTGTTCAGAAAACGTGCTTAATGTTTAAGTGATCTTACGCCCTTTTTTAGATAACCCAAAATTTAATATTCCACACGTAATCTAATATTGAAATAAGATGATATTTTAATTTTCAAATACATTTTGATAATAAATTAATGCTTGAATTATTACAAAATAGAAAATTTAAGTCTAACTATTTCTTAAATCAAAGTAATTATTTTCATTATTTTTTTTTCTTTTGTAAAAACGAGTTGGCGATAATTTACATTGGTACCAATTAATTAATGAAAAAAAAAAAATTTTTTTTTTTACTTCTTTCAATAATAATTAAGAAGATATATCGATTAATGAAAATGAAACTTTATTAAAGAAATTTGCTTAATGTTTTAAAATGAAAACAAAAGTTATTTTAAAAATATTTCACAGTTGACTGGATATGTATAGTAAGCGCATATGGATGGTATTTCGTTCAAAAGTTTCATGTTTTATTTCAAATTATGTTTAGTAGATACTTAGCAAAAGTTAACAAAACGGCGAGTCCGATATTTTGTATTCTAAAAAATAAAAGGAAGAAATTTTTTAGTCGAACTTATCACGAAGATATTGAAAATAAAACCATTAAAATACCTTCACTTTTATTATTATCGTAATGACGGCAATTAAAATATTTTAGAACGCATTCATTTGCAAACCAGATCGTTTTTCCAGTTTTATTTGTGCCACAAATTGGTTCATAATGATAGTCATTACATATTAATAGTTGACATTTTAGCGATGAACTAATTATATCATGACAATATTCCATATCAACAATAATTATTGAATCTGTGCGATGAATAAAAAATTAAATGTTGTTGTTTTTGTATTTTTTTAATTAAAACCGTGTATGAATTCGATGCCGACTATACCAATTACCCAACTTACGATTATTTCGATTTTGACAATTTTCAGCAAGAACACTGCATGGATTATTAAAAATACGATATTTATTTTCTGATGTTGACGTTGATGTAAGGGTACATACTGGGTAATATTGATTGGAACAAATTGATTTATCAGTTAAGCATTGATTTGCTGGTTTTGATTCACAAAAACTATTGTCAACTGGTAAAATTCCTGAAAGAATATTTGAAATGGAAAATTATATTTTTGTTCATTTCATCTATTAAATAAATTTTGAGACCATTTTTAAAATTGCAATTAGCGCTGCGAAGCAAACATAAATTATCATAAATCTTTGCAGTATATCCATTTGTTGCACAAATTGGAGCATATTCTTTTGTACATTTATATTTAGGACAATGGCATTTTTCAATTTCGGCAGTTACTTCATAATCTAAAATTGATAATATAAGAATTAATTATATGCTATCAACATATATAATCACAGAAATATTGTTCTCACAACAATATTGTAAATAAAAGGAAAATGCTACTCACGATCATTATATTTACAATTATGAACATTAAGTTGACATTCATTATCAAATAACGAATATTGTCTTCCATTTTGTCCACAAACTGGTTCATATAGGCTCGGACAAATGCTTGGGCAAATTGCACCCGTCTTAATATTATTACAGAGTTTTGCATTGGAAACAGCGTTGAATTCTAAAATAATTTATTTAAATCATCGATGGAAACATTTTGTTCAAATACATTTGTTCAATTAACATTTACTTTGTTTGAATTGACAATTATACAGATTCATTGCACATCGACTATTAAATAAAACATACTTTTGACCGTTAGTTGCACATAACGGTTGATTTAAATCAAGACATATAGCCCGTTCACAATTTTTTATATTATCAGCAATGTACTCTGCAGACGGTTTTTTTTAAATGAATTAGAAATTATTACATATTATATTATTTCTTTTTTTAAGGACTTAATTAAACACAAGTTGATCAGTCAGTATGAAAGAGAAGCAAGAAAAGAATTAAAGTCTGAACTATATACAACTTGAATGGGCTTTTATTCTGCAAATAGCCCGATCAACTTATAATTAAAATTTGTTTTTTTTTTGTTTGTTTAAATTGAATGGTTGAAAAAAATATATACAAAAAAAAAGATCATGACTTACTTTCATCGCTGATGCAATTAGAGATTTTCAAAAAGCAATTATTACTAAAAACCTTATAATTATCACCATTTTTAGCACACACCGGTGCATAAAGTTGAATACAAGATGAGTTGCAATCATTTTCGGTAGTTATTGTTGTGGCTGTTATACTTTGTTGACATACTATTGATTGCAGAATGGCTGAAATAACTTAAATAAGATGTCAATTAAAAAATTAGCAACTGTGAATAAAAATTATTTATTATTTTAAAAATTTCACTGCGTATTAAAAGTTTTAAATATTAGTAAACTAAGATACCACAAAATAATTTTAACTTCATGTTTACATCAAAATATCATACAAAAAAAAATCGCTAAACCAACTATCCTTACAAAACTATTCTACTTAAACTGTGCGTTCTTATATAAATAGACCTTAGGCTTAATGCATGGCTAGTTATGTTTTCGAATAAATCAAGATAAATACTGGTGTGCTTTATTTTATTTGTTTTGGTTTAATTTAAATAAAAGTAAAAAAAAAGAAGAAAAAACTTGTTTTAGTGTTTTTACATATTTGGAAATTATTTTTACATATTTGGAAATTATTTTTACATATTTGGAAATTATTTTTCCATATCACTTCCTTTTGTTTTAGTGGTGAAGGTTTAATAATATTAAAAATATTTGTCATCATATAGCAAGTTAGTGAACTTTTTAATTATGCAGAAGAAACGAAGAATGAAATTAAATAAATAAATCAATGCGACGCAAAGTACCAAAACTATTAGATATAAACTATTAAAATAATTTAATAAATTGTACGCTTGAACTATAAAACCAGATTATAACTGTGTTTTTAAAATACCGACGTAATCACAATAAAAGTGGATATTAATAACTTTTAAAAATAACTCCTTAGGTGTTTGGTTGCATTTGTGAAACGAATCAATAATTGAAACCGACATTGCAATTTGCAAACTTTATATTGGGTTAAAAATGAAGTCGAGAATGCGTCTTGTATATATAATAAAAGTGAACATTGATATATTAATGTGATATATTATTTATTTATGTATTAAATGAATTTCCTAAATACATATTTCGAATTACATTTTTCTTTTTCTAAACTTAAATCAATTCAATAATAATAATTAGCAACGAAACGTATTTATTGCACATTATAATTGTGTACTTTAAATGGCTATATATAACTATGATATATAATCTTATCTAATTCTAACTAAAACATAAAATTCTAACATATTAGTGAATAATTTGAGGAATTTAGATAATTTACATTAAATAAATATTAATTTATTCCTTCAAAATTCAAATATACAATTTTCATTTATCTCTTTCTTTATGTGAATTTAAAACACATTGAAATAGAAATAATTTAGAAATAAAACTTCGTATCAATTATCATCATCTTATTATCTATTTGATTATTCATTTATCAGTATAGTATTTAATTAACAAATCCATCATCATCATTTTCATTATAGATGGTTCATCTATATATAATTAATATTACGCATAGATTTAGTATTCAACATATTAATAAATCTGACAAAAGATGCTTTTCTAAATTTGTATTGTTGTTGGGTATATGCAATGTGATCGCTCACCTTACCACGTATTATATAAAAAAAAAAAAACAAATATTTTTTTTTCTTGACTGGAACTATGCTTATAATAATAATAATTATTATTAAACCTATTTGTGATGATGTTACAAACGAAAAAATGAGAAAAAAAGAAGAAAAAAAAATTACCAACGTAGGACAAACAAGGCATATTTGTATATAGCTAAAGTAGCTCTGGTGTAAGTTATTAAATATTTTAATTTTAATGATTTTTTTTTTCCTATTTTATTTATTATTATTACTTGTGCTGTTGTGTTGTGTTGCGGTTGATGAATTTAATGTATGCGCTATATGTACAATGATAAATAATATTTATTAATAATATAGATCAAAATTAGCATTAATGGAAGAAATTATATAAAATTGTTTGTGGTGACGAAGATTTATATGCGCATTATAGTAAATATAAATTAGAAAAGAAAAAAACAAATTCTTAATATTCTAAAGAAGATGAATTGAAAATTATGTGCCTATTTATATTTGAATCCCTTCAGGCAAATTCATTACGAGAGACACAAGACGAAGAGGAATAATAATAAAAAAAAACACTATATATTTTACAATAAATAATAATAATAATTTTATGAATTATTTTTCGTTGGTCTTTTAAAGATTGAAATATTTCAGTTACTGTTTTTATTAGAAGTGCCAAAGAGCTTCGAAATTATTGGTCTTTTTTTAAATAAAAAGAAATTAATAAATAAATTAGAACGCTATTGTGCTTTACTTACATCATAAATAAGTATAAATTGTTTCGTTTCGGAGTACTTAAAAGAAAATAACTTTCTTTAAATATTTAGTTAATTTGCTACTATGTACGCGGTTGCACACGAGAAACGTTGTGATTTTATATTAAAAATAAACAAATATGCTGAATAAGAAAATGACAAAAAAAAACGACATTAACTGCACAAATGCATTCAACAAATAAACATAATCAATATGATCATTATCAGAAAATGAAATTTTTACCTGAATCCACTACATAAACAATAATTTAAGAAGAAATTTTCGGTTGGATTTATGCTTTTACTTTTGTCGATTTGGTATTCATTACGTTTATAATGCAAAAACCTGGACCGAGCCTAGGGTGGAACCAAAAACCCTTTTTTCGAATTTCGTTTTAGTACTACGCGAAAATTTGCCTAGTATGTACTTTCTGAGCAGATTTTTTTATCCTCCCGAATTCTAAACCCCAAAAAATTATAATTCTCCGCGGGAAAAACTAGGGGTGTGAAAAATTTAATTTTAATAATGGTTTTTCGATCACAATAAATGAAGAAATCAATTATGATATAAATATTAGGGTGGTTCGTTTCCCAAAAAGTTAAAATTTTCTAGCTCCAAAAGCAGTTTTAGATGTGACTGGGCCTAAAACGACTATTTTTAATGTTGAGGTCCGAATTTTTTATATTTTAGCCACGCGCAATCCAGTTGAACTTGTGATTTTGAGTGTTTGTGTTTTTTCACTTTCTAAGTTCTATAACTTTTGAAAGGATTCATCAAACT
>JAABKK020022828.1:0-17847 GCA_011634745.2 Catotricha subobsoleta | reverse complement strand
TTTGATGAATCCTTTCAAAAGTTATAGAACTTAGAAGATGAAAAAACATAAACACTCAAAATCACAAGTTCAACTGGCTAAAATTTAAAAAATTCGTACCCTAACATTAAAAATAGTCGTTTTAGGTCCAGTCACATCTAAAAATGCCTTTGGAGCTAGAAAATTTTAACTTTTTGGAACTCCCATACAAAAAACGAACCACCCTAATATATATATATGGTTCATGGTTTTGTTACAGAATGTGACGTGATATGTATAACGGTCACAGACTTGCGTTACGTAACTTCGATTTATGTAAATTATATACAACATACGTTACGGGATCGGTTTAGGGGGTCCAGGCATGCGTTACGGCTGCGTTACAGGATTTATTATATGCTTAAAAAATGTTCATTTTTGCGTTACATAATTTATGGATGTCCCCTAACCACTTTTCCGATTTTTTTTAATTGCTTGAAACGGCGTAGAATTTAATGAAATGTATAGAAACCACAAAAAATCGAGAGAATATATTTTTTTTGGTAAGGGTCCCCTCTTATGACATCAAATTTGACGAACTTCATAAAATGTTTGCGGAACGGTCGAAAATCATACAAATTTAAAAATATTTTGGAAAGTTTTTACGAAATTCAACAGTTTAATTGTCTAGCAGGGGTCTGCATGGACAGGGACAAGCAAAGTAATTTTAATATAAAAAGACAATTTTTATTTATTTTTTTTTTTTTGCTTATTTTATATAAATCGATTGATTGAAGTTCTATTATACGCCTATTAGACGTTTTTATTAAATGACACTTTTAATGACACTAATTAACACTTTTTGTTTAGTCATTTTCTAATATATTTATGATAATGATGGACATGGACAAGACTTGTTTTCATGGACATCTCTTTTGTGGCCACGCAAACCACTGTTATCCAGGTTCTTGAAAATTCGAATGTTGGTTTTTTCTGGTCCCCCTATATTTTTTTAGTTTTTTTTGAATAATGAAAATTTCACAAAATGTTGAAATAATTTAAATGATTTGCAATATTATATTAGAATTTATCAGCGTTGCACGATTAAAACCCTAATCCAGTGTTGATCAAATTGATCATTTTCAATGCTTGATAAGCAATATATCTCTTTCTATTTTTTTTTGAATAAGCTGCAATACTTCTTGTAAAATTCCTAATTTTAAAAGTACTTTAAGAAAAAAAAACAAGCTGCCAATTAATTGGTACACGACTTCATTTTTGTAAGAAATTAAAAAAAAAAAAAAATGTTTCCAGGTTCAAAAAAAAGGCCAGTACATATATTTTCACAGAAATTTAATTCTGCGTCTCTTTGGTATATTCACTTTAATAAATATATAAATATATGTACTGGCCTTTTTTTTTTGAACTTGGGAACATCGAAATTTTTTTTTTTTTTTTTTGTTTGTTAATTTCTTACAAAAATAAAGTCGTGTACCAATTAATTGGCAGCTTGTTTTTTTAGGAATCCATTACCTTGATTTAAAGATATTATAAATTTTCAATTAAAATTTTATTTTAGAGAAAAATCATTAATACATTAGACAAAAATCATAGATTTTGAACGGAGCTGCAAAAGAATATTAATATAAAGGAAGCAGAGCGTTCAAAATGGTATAGTTGAGTTTCCGTCAGAAGACAAATGCTTGTGAATCAAAATTATCATAATCACAATTCAAATAATTTAAAATATATTTTGCTCACTTTTATGGCACGCTCCAAATAGCCTATATCACACGCATATGATGTGAAATGAATGATTAAAAACATATGTTCACCATTAATAATCGATGTTTTTCGATTAGAATAAGATTATGCATATCATAATAATAAAGATAGTGAAACTTAAGTACCTACTTTGTGGCAAATAGATAATAAAATCTGAAAATGAATAAAAACAAAAAAAGTGCAAAAACTCTAATATTTTGTGACAAATAGATAATAAAATCTGAAAATGAATAAAACAAAAAATGCAATGTGTTCAATATGGTATTATCGTTGTTTTGAGTGGGTATAAATCTATGAATGACTATTTAATTCAATTTTTGGATGTGTTGTTGTTGAATTTAATGTACATTATTATTATTATTATTATTGATGACTTTATATCAATAATCGACAATTATCACCCATGCGATAATGACCTTTAACTACGTACTACATTACTGTTCACTATTGATTGGAGGACAATTGTTGGATTAAGCCATCGTTATTTTTCTTGAAATAAAGGAGTAAATTATTTTACTAATAATTCACTTGACGAAATTCTATTAAAGCTATATGGATTATGAAATACAAAATGTCTTGTTCAAAAGCATAACTTGTTAGCCAAAATAGACTGTCCCATTTTTTTTTTTTTTTTTTTTTTAAAGTTAGGCTTCTGGGAGCTAATTTTGATGAACGTACGTACACTACACATTCGTATACGAGTGCATTGTTTTGGCACGTAAACGTTTAAAAAATGTGTCGTACACGAATTGATTCGAACGAATCGAATGTGAACTTCTGTACACAATTTTTATGTCTATAGTTTTGGCAGATATTTAATATAAATGGATAGATGGTTATAATTTAAAGTGATTATTTAAATAATGGCGCAATTCGACGATATTGTGAAATTGGCTGCAACACAGGTAAATAGACCAGCAAATACAATAAAAATGAAACAACTCATTTTCAGTTTATCAAATTGATGGAGCGGAGCGAGTTCTAAAAATGTTTTTTTTTCGATAATATTTTGTTTCCAGTACTTACTTTGGAGTTTAATGGTATAAGAAAATGCCCCGGGAATATAACTTTTCGAAAAAAGGATTTTTTCTGGGACAGTCTAATATATAGCATACATAAAAGAAATACGTTCATAATCCAAAATATTAAACTGAATTTTTGTATTCACAAACTAATTATATAAATCAATTCCCATTTAATAATTTTCATTAAAATAAAAAAAAATCATTTATCTATTTATCATAATAATGGAATCAGAAATTAACAGAAACTTAAAAGAGTTTTTCTTATCAAAATAATATTCCGCCAATCCGACAACATTCGGATTATCGCAGCTTGTGTTCATCTCAATCCTGTTCTCAATTAGATGTATCCAGGGTGATGATGGCAACTTGTCATAAAATGGACACAAACATCGTTCGGTGGCGATCATCGCAGACCAAAATATTTCACGGGTAACCGTATTAAATCATAATATAGATTATTTAGCTTGATCAATAAAAACAGAAAAACAAAAACCAAACAGTGTAATATATTTTTCTATTATAATTTTTAATATTCTTTTTTGTAAATTTTTATAATTAATTTTTTAAAAAATATAAGCTAATCATTTATTTATGTCATTATATTTATAAGTTTCTTCGTCTTGTAAGAATAAAACAATTCAATTAATTATTTATCTTTATCTAATCGTACAACTAATTGCATATGTACTAAGCATATAAAATTTACTTTATTTTAATCCAAAAAAAAAAATAAAACTTGAACGAAAATATATAAAAATAAAAAATTATTATTAATATGGAACATTCGAAAATAGATATGAAACGCTTTCACCATTATGTGTTCGACGTACAGCCTCTGCAAACATCATTGATACATCAATGCACTAAAAATTAAAAAAAAAACAATCAATTAGTTTTTTTTTGTTTTTAATTTAAATGGATTTTGAAAGAATAAAATATAAATTTATAAAATTATGTTTACCTGAATTTTTGGGCAATCTCGCATATGTCCATCTTGTGGTATTGTGTTTGTTACAACAACGGCTTCAAAACAAGCGTTATTGATGCGTGAAATGGCCGGTCCGGAAAATATTCCATGCGTTAAAATAGCATAAACTCTAGTAGCACCAGCTTCCATTAATTTTTCAGCTGCATGACAAATGGTACCACATGTATCAGCCATATCATCAACTAAAATGGCAACACGATCTTTAACATCACCCACCAACACCATTGACGCAACTTCATTAGCTTTTTTTCGCTCTTTATGAATTAAGGCAAATTCGACATTAAGTCGATCAGCTATGGATGTTACACGTTTTGCACCACCAGCATCTGGTGAAACAATTATTGAATTTCGCCATTCAGCAATGTTTTCTTTGATCCATTTTAGAACAGCTGGTTCAGCATATAAATTATCAACAGGTATGTCAAAGAATCCCTAGAATGTAGTAATAAAACAAATTGAATTGAATGCAATGTTTACAATATGAATTCGGCATATATTTAGGACTTGTTTAACACAAACCTGAATTTGTGATGCATGTAAATCCATAGTTATAATATGATCAGCGCCTGCAACCGATAACATGTTTGCAACTAATTTTGCAGAGATTGGAGCACGACTCTAAAAACAGATTCAAACAATGTTTTAATAATGGAAAAAAAAAACATTTGAAATTTTAAATGAACATGCAAATTTTGAGTATCCACATAAGTACATAATGAATTAAAATTAGTAATAAGTATCGAAATTTCAGTTGTTAGATTTTTAAACGAAGTAGAATACGGCTTAATGTTAATGGGGCCTATTTTCATTTCCGTTGCAAGCAATTTTTCCAAAAAACTTTGCACTATGTAATAGGATCAAAAACGTTTACTACAGAAATGTAGATAAGACCCTATTGACGTTTAAGCCATCGAGCAAAAATTTTATAATTAAGTTTTTTTTTTTTATTTCTTAAAACAAATACGTACACTGGATGAATAACAAACTGGACATAAAACAAATAAACATAACAATAAAACTATTAATTATAAATTAATTCTAAAATTAAACAGCATCAAATACCTAAAAAAATATAAATGATTCCACAATAAAAAAAATAAATAAAAATATCAACATATAATAAATTATAAATAAAGCATAAATATCAGAATTATTAGCAAACATTACCAACATTTTAAACACATTTCTAATTGTAAATGATTTCATCAATTTTTTTCAGAATAATTTTGTTTTTTTTTAATATTTTATTTGTGTCTTAATGAAACTGAAAATATATAAATGGAACATAAAACCTATGCATATAAACATAAAAAGCAATTAATAAACATAAATCTGAATACACATTTATATAAATATTTAAACATCAAATATTAAAAGTTCAACGCTATTCAACAGTAACGATAAATAGTCTTTACTGTTTTAAAAGTTGGGCCAGTTATAATATATTGCATAATGGTAAATCAAACTTCATTACCTAAAAGCCAAAATCTGATCATGTTCATTATTAAAATAAATAAATAAATACATGTGCAATGTATTATATCATATCGCCGTGCCAGTTCGAAAGTAAGACATCTTAAAACATAAATTTGATGCAAAAGATTGTATCTATATACCTTATCGATATACTGGCACGGCGATATCTTAAAACATTTGACAATAAGAGACTAATTGACCAATACGATATAAATTTAATAATAAAGTTAGTTGAGATTATTATGATCAGAGAGAGAGAGCATTTTTGGTTTTTCTATTGAGAACTTAAAATATTTAATGATCATAATTTTCGATAAAAGATTATTATTATAAAACCAGCATCTGTTGCGTAATTACATGAATATATAATTTATATCCGAAATGTTCTATGGATTATCCTATTTTTTTTTTTTTAATAATTTATTAATGTAATGTTACGTTCTACATATTGATAAAAAATGAACGAAATCATAAATAAAAATTATTTTGAAACCGCACTCATATAAAAACATTTTTCTTTTTTTTTTAAGAAAAACCATCAAAGCTCATCTAAAAGGGTATAATTTATTTTTAGTATAAACTAAATGTAAAAAAATGGAAATAATTACAAAACAACCAAATCTAAATTTAAGAAAAAAAAATCAATAGAACTCCTGATATTTTTCGATTTTTCAAACATTTTTTATTTTCTTTCAATATTTATTACTCACGGTATAGTTACGTGCTGAAAATTCCTATAAACAATTAATAAATAAAATATAATTAAATTATAATTGAAAAGTTTTGTTGTATGGCTGGCTCTGTGTTTACTAAAATATAGGATACAATAAAAAAACAAATAAGGAAAATTGATTAAGAAGAAAAATTTGGTTAATTATTGAAAAAAATAAAATAATTGGTAAATTGTATCAAAGTTAAATAGCAAACAAAGAGTGTTCTATTTTATCTACAATATAATATTTAGAACATAAGCTGTAACAAAGAAAAAGTATTATTTCATTACAGAAAATATTATAAAAACTATAGAATCGAATCTATCTAATTTCTTATTTCTTCATTGACATTTTGATGTGATTTCGTAAGCGTGTATCGTAGTGTATATTTTCATTGCAATGCTAACTAGAATCTAATCCAAATTTTAAATGTTAATCATCTAAAACTCTTAAGATGTGCACACAGAGGATACCAATTTAAACATAAGTAATAATATAAATATGTATAAATATTATGGCATTTAAAATTTTGTAGAATTTTTAATACGATATGCAAGCAAAAATCACTAACATTCATTTTGTTTTCACAGTGAATTTTAAACGTCTTTTTTATAATCAATTAAATTGAATAGCATTCAGCGGTTCATTGGCGTCATACATCCTAATTTATTTACATTTTAAATGAAGCAATAAATATTATTTGTTATTAAAAACATTTTGTAAATCATGTCAATTCATTAGTGCTTATCTTATCAATATTTAATAGCATATTTTAAGTAAATTGTTAAGAAAATGTTGATTTAGTTTTTAAAGCTTTTTTGTTTGATTTACTTAAACTTCTATTAATCTGGTGTTGTAAATGTTTAAAACTTTTAAGTTCAAATAAAATAGACTTGAATTCAAACATTATTGTATTGTATATATTAATATAATAACAGCTTCACTGAAAATGAACAAAGCACACAACAATTTTTTTTATACATAAGTATGTTGTCAAAAAATATTTGAGTTTGTGAAATCAACGTAGGCGTTATTTACGTGTAAGCCTTCATATAGTTTGCATTAAATAAATACGTACGTTCACATATTCTTATAATGAAAAAAATTACATTTGTGGAAACGTAAAGCGATTAATTTAAAATAATTTATGGAATTTTACGTAAACTCGCTTACGTTGATTTTGTAAGCTGCCTGTTAACAAACCAAAACGTTTAAACACATACGAATTTTATGTAAATATTAAAATATGTTTAGTATGGACAATATAAAATCTAAATCTAGTTTTATTAACTGCATCCCTAATTACCATCGATTTCGGAATATTGCCAATAACAAAAATCTATATCGCTCCGATGTCTGTGCGCTGCAAGAGCCGCTATATCACGAAGCTTTTATTGAAATTTATTTGCATATGATATCAGTTTTGATATAATAAAATTATGGCACGTATTTAAATGTTCGGTAAATTGTCCAAATGTTCAGTAACTCAATAACCCGAATTATTCCGGATTGGTATATTTTCACAAAGAGAGAATAATAGGATTATAAAAGACGAATATAACGAAGAGATCCATACTTATACCTAGTGGGGCCCTAGCGGGGGACAAAAGTTATTCAACAAAATGTATCTTTTTCTACCGAAAATTGGGACAATTTGCTGAACATTTGGATTGTTTTCTACCGATCAAAAGATTTTTCTTACTGGTAGAATAAATAGTTCCCTAAAATTATAATATAAATTCCGACATCGAATTGAGATCTGAAATGTGAATTTATTGTTAGCACACGTATTCTTGCGGGTTAGTTTGAGTTTATAATAAAAGAATAAAAATACTGCACAATTTTAGAATAAAATTAAAAACATAATTAATTGTTTAAAATTATAGAATTAAATAATTTAAAAAACTGAAATGATTTACTTAAAAAAAAAAAAACAAATTCAAAAAGCAAAAAAAAAAACATATACAAATATGATCGTATATGTTCTAATTTAAAAGACCAGTTTCGCTATGGTGGAACATTCAAGTTGATTTGCTAAACATTGGATGAGTACTTGGAATATGGGTGACCGCTAAACAGAAATAAAATAAATAATAAATATTCTTATTTTTCCCGAAATTTGATATCCGTGCTATATCGAGATTTGATATCGGAATTTGTATTCGATAAAGTACTTGAGAGAAGGCAGGATTAAATAATATATATTTCCATAACTAAAGTTCATATAGTGAATGTCTTTTTCGATATCAATCCTTCCGATAATGTATTTGATATCAATGGGTATTAGGGATGAGGCTAATTATAATTTAATTACTATTAAAACAAAATGAATACAATGCGATATTACATATAAATCCCAAATATATCCCAAACAATAACAACAATAAGTTGCATTTGAAGGATGACAAAATGGTTTTACATATAAATGAAGTTCATGAAATTAAAATGTATGGTAGACATGTGTGTGTGTGTTGTTATTTCATGAAAATAAAATAATAATCGTTAGTAGTATCAGTTAAGCATATAATGTAATACGTAAAATATATATAATATTTTTTATATTTTTGTTTTGTGAAAAGAAAATATTTTGTTGTACCCGAAATTTCCATTCGTTGTACTTGACGTATCTCTGCTGGTTATTATTTTGGGAAGCTTGAGCTTCTTTGCTGTCGCCAGTCTGTAGGGCGTTTAAATTTATTTTTGTTTATGGTTATTTTTTTACTTATAAATAATTGAAACAAAAACAAAAAAAACACATTAATGATTCATCATTTTTTTTTCTCATGGAATTTTAAATTAAAATTAAACAGCACTAAGAGGGAAAATTAATTTTATAAAAAAAAATTTAAAAAAAAACATATAAGTTTTTCTCTAATATTTCAAGTAAATGTTTGGTACCAAATACGAAAATAATGTTTCTTAATATATTTATTTAAAAATGTTTTTCTTTCATTTTTAAAATATATGTATATAAAATAGACTTGAACCTTTTCTACTTCTATTTCCAAACTCGGTAAGTAATATTATGTTAACAGCTAACCGAGAAACAAATTTATAAATCATTTTACTAAATTCTTATCACTCTTGTAAACGTACAAGCGATAAAACACATTTTAATACATTGTTAAACATTGATGAAATTTTGAGAAATTGTTCAATTTTTTAATCTAGTGGAACTCTACAAGGCAAATTTTCTTAGAAAACCAAAAAATAATATTGAATTTGTGTGTCCGATGCCAATTACCTGCACACGTTAAAAAGGTTAAATACAAAAAAAAAAAATGTGTATTGCAAAATATAGAAAAAAAAGGAAAGGAAAGAAAAGATAATAAAAGCAATTACTTTAATAACTACTAAAAAAAAACAAAATCCTATTATTCTTGTGGTGGTGAAGAAAAAAAATTACATTTAACAAATATTCACCACAAGAACAAACACAAAAAAAAATACTTAGAATTAAAATAAAAATATTGTGCTATTGAAATTATCAAAAAAAATATATATATACATATATAATATTTATGTTCTACTAATTGTGTGTATAACTAACTACTTTACATCACATTCAAAATAATTTTCTGTCATACATTTGCATACGCGCACACATATATTCAATTACATTAATAAACGCACATTCTTGCCTTATCTTTTTTATCTTGTCTAGCATATGGAAAACATGGAATCACAGCTGTAACACGAGATGCTGATGCAATTTTACATGCATTTATCATAATTAGTAGTTCCATAAGATTGTCATTGATTTCGCCAGATCCAGATTGTACAATATAAACGTCTTCGCCACGTACAGATTCGCCAATTTCGACACTGAAAACAGTTAGAATAGTTTATTAGTTGCATTTGATTTAAATTAATATTAACAAATGATTTATTTTTAAATTATAATTTATTGGATTTCATTTGGACTTATTTATAATGCCGTTATGTATGGGAGTGAAAGTTGGGTTGATTTTAAATATTTAATACATGATATTAGAGGTATAGGTGATATGAAGGTACTTAGAATGATAGTGGGGACCTAATAGAAGCAAACAATGGGAAAATGGAATTACTATAATGAAGAGATCCAGGAAATTTTTAAAGTAGATTTTATTGATGAAGTAGGAATGGAAAATTAAGGTGATTTGGACATAATTATATAGGATTGGGAAGATTATATTACCAAAAAGAGTTTTGATGGTAGATATTAAAAGTAGGAGAAGATTTATAGACTAAATAGGATTTAATTGGTAGAGATTTGATGTTAAATGATAGTTCTTGGGTTAACTAGAAATAGGCAGGATTGAAAGATGGTGGTTAAAGGCAATTACGCTAAAAGGCACTAAAATGTTATTAAAGATAATATTGATGATAATGATATAGATTTCATTTGGAATGATCAATGAACAATATTTAATTTTTAAATTACAGCCCATATCCTTGTCAGGCTGCTCATTGGGGTATTGAAGGGTTTATAGAAAAGGAAAAAGGAAAAAGGAAAAGGCTGAAGAAAATGAGAGACCAGCCTGACATTTTTTTATTTGACAGGCTGGTGAATATGTGACGCCAGCCTGAAAATATTTTCATTTTTAGTTCCTCAAGATAAAGCTGCTATTTAATGTTTTTTTTTTAAATATATCAAACAATCAATTTTTTTTTAAATTATTAATGTAATTTAAACAACTATAAAAATAAAATTATTGTCAGGCTGACGTCACATATTCCCCAGCCTGTCAAAAAAAATAAAATGTCAGGCTGGCGTCAAAATTTCTCCAGCCTTTTCCAAATAAAGGCGACCAGATATAGCCTGAATATATTGTTAGGTTGGCTAACGTTTTTTATAAACCCCTCAATACCCCAATGAACGGCCTGACAAGCATATAGGCTTTAATTTGAAAATTAATTATTGTCAAGCTGGCGTCACATATTCCCCAGCCTGACCATATTTTCTCCTAAAAGGGGGCAGCCTGACATAGCCTGACAGTACTTTTAGGATACCAACCACATCCTCTAAACAGTCCATTTGTCCAATAGACAGCCTGACAATATTGTCAGGCTAGCGTCACAGACGCTTCAAATTTGTACTAATTTCAAAATCATAGCAAATTAAACTGTTTATCTTATGGCAATCAATTAAAACGATTAATTTTAATAGCTGTTTGTCTTTTTCTAATATAACTGCTAATTTTCAAACAGTGTAATTTTCTATATTGTAAATAGTCGTATCCTGTATTAATTTAAAAAATGGCAGCAATTACATATATATGTAATATGTATGTATATAGGAAGTTATATACCGATAATATAAATTTCTATTAAATTTACAATTTTATTCATATTTACCAGTCTTGACAGAAAACATGTTTTTTTTTAAAAAAAAAAACAAAAAACGTGTTTTATTTTTGTTTAAAACAGTTTTCTTTTGTTTTTAATTGTTTTTTTTTTGTTTTTTTGTTTTTTTTGTCTTTTTTGTTTTTTTTTATAAATTTAATCATATTAATTAATTAGAATGTATTCTTAATTCATAAGTAATACTTCTTAATTAAAATTAAAAGTAGGTATATAAAAATTATTCGTTCTTATCATCAAGGCTGTGCCCGCTACTTTGGTCAATATCTTGACTCTTGAGAAATGTATGAGGTACAGTATTGGTGGCATATGAGGTGGAAAGGCAGTATGTTTGGTAACTCTACGGTAATAATTGGAAAAAGCTAACTCAAAAGCTAACTCAAAAGCTTATAATTAAAAACCCGTTAGCGACAAAAAATAATATGAAAGTTTTCCTTAATTTCTACTACTTTATTGTTCGCTAAATATTCTCTTTATACAAAAAACTACCGTTTTTGTTTGAATTTAATAAAACAAATAATTTTTAAAGATTTTAATATGAGTTAAGGACGAGTCAGAAATTAAATTAGAAATAGAATTCAACTTAATGTAAAAATAATATTGACGAAAAAGGATCGATTTAAAATTTCAACTCAAATTATTTTTTAAGAAGGGTAGATTTAAATATCTGTGTGCAATATATGTATAAGAACAATGGGATCATAAGAAAATTAAATAATAAATAAATTGTTTTTTTTTGTGTTTTTTTTATGTTTTTAATTGTGTTTTTTTTAGAAAAACATGTGTTTAAAACACATGTTTTTTTTGTTTGTTTTAAACACGGTCAACACTGATATTTACTTAATCAATAAACTATATAATGTTGGTCTCTTTCGTTATAATATAAAAAATTATCCAACACCATAGATTTTACTATATCTTATTATACTTATTCTATATCGTTCGTGACTATGTTCAATTTTATTTTAACTGATCCCTCATTTATATAATTACAGCAAAAAATTATTAATTGGCTGATTGATTAATTGAAAAAAGTCAATGAAAATGATATCGAATTATGACATATAAACATTTTACTTATAAAAAATAATTTAATTAAGAATTGTTTTTGTTCAAACCATTGAATAGACAAAAAATAAAAAATAATCGACAAATAATAAATGATTGTTCACAATGAAAACATTTAAATAAAAAACATAGATAAACTTATCAATAATTATTGGCATATCCTTTTTAAAAAATTCAAATTCCAAAACATATAATGGCGCATATTGAAAAATCTTGTTATTATTGCATTAGAGAATATTGGAGGTAAGCACAAATAATGTTTATGTATAGTTGAATAAAACCGCTATTTATAATTCTGTATTCTCATTCTGTATGTTTTCTAATCACAGTTTAATTGTACAGATAAAAATATACAGACGCCTATAATACATATTTGTTTTTTCTTTTTGCATACACTTAAAAATGCGCATGATAACCTTTAAGTAAGTAAAATAATTAATACGGTCATAGCTTTTGTTATCTTCTATATTTAATAAATGTTTAGTATTATGTTGTTGTTATCATTATTAATTATTATTAATATTATTTTTCTTCTTTCGTTTTTGTTTTCGTTTCATTTTTATATACACTTTTATTGTAAATAAGAACGATGTAATCATAACAACAAGAAATAATTTTTTAAGAAAAAAAGTGGAAAAAACTGTTAATTGACTGGGAGGGCATGTCTTATCGGCACCCAATAATATAAATATTTATTGTCAGAAATTTTAAGAATTATTGTTTTGTTTTATGGAAATATATTTATGAAATGAAATATTATTATGTTATTTTGTTGTCGAGACGAAATCAACAATATTTTTTTTTTATTTTTTTTTTTCAGCGGAAAATAGATAGAAAAAAGCAATCGTTTCATTATATTTTTGGACAATAAATGATGACTATGGAAATAAAGCTTTTTTTTTTTAAAAAAAAATCAATAAAGATGTGATTAATTATACAATATATTATTTCACTTTTCTTCTATACATAAAATCCAGATTTTGCAAAATGCAGATGCAAAACATTGATTTCATTTTTTATTGAATAAACATGTAAACCGATATTTTATGCGTCATCGGCAGAAAATTCCTTTTTTCTATTCAATTCATAGGTACATACATATCGATACAAAAATAAAATATAATACTAGAAAGAAAGAAAAAGGTGGAACTGACTGATCAGCTGATCACAGCAGGTATCGATTGTATATTATTTGCATATTTGAAATGTGTGTTTTCTGTTTGTATTTATTTTTAATGATTGTTGTGTTATTGTTGCCAAATGTTAAGAAAGTTGCAGTTCTGCCAGAATGTCGTATTACACAAACGACAAAATTATTAACTATATTATTATTATTTTATTTTTTTATATATTTTTTTGAATACGATAATAATGCGTACAGTGAAATTATGAAATACTCCCAGGTAATTCCTAAACCTTATACACTTATTATTTTAGAGGCAGGTAAATGAGGCGCGTTAAGTACATTTATTTCATTTTTCTCGTTTAAATTTTGGTACCTGTATTTTTAACATTACTACGAACTTTCGCAAAAAAAAAAAAGGAAAAATGAGAACAATAAAATTCTCAAAATGCTGGTACCAATCTTAGTTTTAAAACAAAAAAATTCTTTACTATATAAGAATATTTTTTTTTAGTCTCTTGAATTTATGACAAAAAAAACGGTCAACGAATGATTAATTATGTTGTATTTGAAGGCCACAATATCTTTTGTAAAATTTCCTCAATACCACGTTGTTTTCATATAACGTAAGGTCGCATTTTCAAAAAAAAAAAAAAAGGAAATAAATAAAGGAATTAAATAATGTTGATTTCATGTAACTACTTTTCTCGTTATTCAATTTCGCCAAATAAATGTAATAAGTAAATATATACGTCAATAATATTTATTAATAAAAAGGAAATTATTTAATTAAATCACTTTAGAGCATTCAGACTCGTGAACATGAATAGAAATCAAAATAGAATACATAACGTAAAATTTAAATTAACTGTAACTTGTTTCGTTTGTACAGAACTAATTTAATGAAAAAAAGTACGAATATATTTTAAAATTTAATAAAAACATAAATTAAAACTAAACCATAATTGCAATATATGTTGATTAGAATAATATTAGATATAGAACCGACACAAATTTAAAATCAAACAAATGAACACAAAAATAAAAATATAAAATAAAATTTAAATTAAATTAAAAAAATAACTTACCATGTCTCCAAATTGCTAAATTTCTTAGTGACCACCTTTCCTAAATCGATACCAAGCCGATCAACAATACGTTGAGCCAAATCTGGATGTGATGAACCCGAAAACACTTTAATGTTCGGCATCCTGGATTGTATTTTTAATACACTAGATTTTTCCAAGTTATCCCGAACTAAACTTTTAGCACGTATGGGATTAGCAGATCGAACTGGCATCACAACACCAGCTACACACCATATATTTTTGTGAAATAAAATTTATAATTATCATGTCGTCAGTTAAACGTCACAAATATTTTTTTCTAGTAATACATATCCATAATGTGAGTGAAAGAGATAAATCGATTATTTTACAATATTTGAGTCTTCTCTTCTCTCACAAAGTATTGCGCACGCGGACGATAAAGCGCGCTAAAAAAATAAAAACCAAGTACATTTCAGCAAAACAGGGTTGGCTGATTTAATACATTTATGATATTAAAAAAAACATCGAATGTCTGAAATTTGAATATGAAAATAGAGGCTATCAAATGTATATCGGTTTTTTAATGGTATTATCCATATGTATTGAAAAATTTTCATGTTTGCTGAATGCGACTATATTTCTTGCAACTTATAAATAGAAAAATAAGAAATTTATATTAATTTGAATAAAGTTACGATGAATGTTAGGCACCTGTTAATACATAATATTCAATGAATATACTCTATATTTAACTACATTATAATCGGCCGTAGAATTTATAATTTAATATCATGAACCTTTTTAACGTCAATCTAAAAGTGCAATTAAAATATACTGAGAATGTTTGAAGCATGGATTAAATGGGGTAATTTGAATCTAAAGATTTAAGGGGATACAAGATGATGATGCACGATATATACGCACTTTATATCAGTTTTATTGCTCCCAATTCATTACTCATTACTATGATAACTTGGGATCTAAAATATTAAAAAATGGGTCGACTCTAACCCTTGATTCTCACTAGAACGATTCGCGATTCGTGGCAACGATTTTTCCTGTGAATTGGACATTTCGAAATTTTGAGCATCATATTAAATACATGGAAAATTGTTACCGCGAATCGTTCTAGTGAGAATTTAGGGTAATATACATAATGGAAATCCCAAAATATGTTATATCTTGAGGATTTTTTAATTCGCTAAACACATATTATATTACACGTAAGTGTAAGTGATGCACTAAAGCTAGGTACAGACTACAAACGATATTCTAGAAAATCGAAAGTCGATTATTATAATCTGAATATGACAGACTGCAAAACTATAAAGTGGAAAAATTAACCTCAATATTTAGATTATTTTGTTTACATTTGTTAAATATATGTTTTTAATGTAATTAATACTTACAAGTTTTTAAAAAAATATATTTAGAAAAGGTTCAACACTTGATGGGAAAAAGAAGTACCATCATTTCTTTGATAAGAGATGGAAAGAAAACTTTCGAATAAATAAAAAAAACATTCGAGTATACTATTGTTGAAAGTAAAAAATCTTTTCAATGTCCATCAAGAAACTAACTCATTTGTAAAAAACAATTCCTCTAATGAAACGTATTGCAATTGTTTTCTATTGTTTTGCTTCTTCCTGTGAAAATCGCACTGTATCATATTTATTTGGTGTTGGGCATTCCAGTTTTGGAAAAATAATGCATCAATTTGCTGCTGCTGTTGTTAAAATATTTAAAACAAAACTTATTTGGGTTCCACTTAATAGTGAAAAACTTATGGCAATTGTAAATGGTTTTAAAGAAACGTAGGAATGTATTCGGTGACCGGCCATAACGCCCCGATTAAGGGAATTATCGCCCCATGACAGGGTTTGCCGGTTTTTTCCAATCATTGGAAAAAAAACGGTTAAAACCATGTGGTTTTAACCAACCTTTTCTGAAGAAAAAAAATACACATGGTTATTTCTAAAATAAATAAAATAAAAATAAAAATAAAGTAATAAAAGCCAATAGATGTCATTAATACTTTCATCAAAGAATAAATTGAATGCACTGGAAATACTGTTTCATGCTTTTAAACACATACAGGATAAACTACAGTTTGATACGAAATTGTTTCGAGAAATAAATTATTTTATGATTTAAAATTATTTCTCTCTCGCGTCACTTTGTCAATTTGTGAAAAAATACTATTTTGCCAATTTAAAATATGAATTAAACGGAATTTTTTTTTTAGGCGATCAATTTCTGTATTTCAGGCGGTATTTTCTGTATTTTAAGGCGATCAATTTTTGTTTTTCGGGCATTAATTTGTTTTTAAGGCGATCATGTGTGTCATTAAATATTATGGAAATAAAATGAATTTGATTTTTTTTTTTTTTTATATTTATATATTTGGCTTTCTTTTTCAAATACCCACTTTTGAAAAAAACCAATTCTTTGGAAAAAACCGGTTTTTACCGACTTTTTCTAAAAAAATGGATTTTTGAAAAACCCTGCCCCATGATTATCGCCCCACACGGAATTTATGCCACACCTCAGAGTATTGTTATACATACACCAACATACACAAACTGACTCTTTTAATATCATTTTTTTATATAAATCGGACAATAATAAAATCGGTTGGTGTCAGTTGGATTATATTCCGAAAGCGGCTTATGTTTATATTCTAGAATATAGCGATATTCTAGAATATCGCCTGTAGTCTGTACCAGCTTTTAGAGAAATTGGAACTAGAATGCACAAAACATTCATTTTCATTCTTAAGTTATTCATATTAGTGCACTTATACTTATATGTATAATACCAGCTTTAACGAGTTATTGGAATTAGAGGACTAATAACGTAGAAAAATAGTTCATTGGTAGCAATTATTATGTAACAGAAATAAAATTATGTAACAGAAATAAAATCGAATTTCGTAATTCCACAAATGTTAATTTTTCTTCGTTTTTTTTTTTTGTAAACATAAAGGAATTTGACATTTATGAAAATCTCTGATGTACTGAATAAAGGAATTGTTCACCGTTCACCCATATAAAGCTAAAATTCATATGGGTGAAAAAGTTTGATGTAATTTAACGGGACACTCGATGTATTTTGTATTATTATGTTGGTATGTTCATGTATTTTACTAAAATTTTACTAAAAACACCAACATAATAATACGAAATACATCGATGCCCTTTATAAGGTTTAAGGCGGTTCATGACTTTTTGACACTTCACATTAAGAATATATAAATAGATGGCGTGCAAGAAACAAAGAAAAAATTTAATCGTTAAAAAATTCAAAAATATGTTGA
>JAABKK020022817.1:0-17849 GCA_011634745.2 Catotricha subobsoleta | reverse complement strand
GTCCATGCGTCCATGTACAATTTTTAATTTTTGTCCACGTCCATGTCCATGTCCATATCTTTTGTGTCCACGTCAAAATGACACATGGACACGAAATGCAGACCTCTGGTACTTAGTGAAATTTTTATTTTTACTAAATTTCATAAAGTTACTCAAAAAAGTCTAGTATTTTATTGCAAATTTGCTCCCATGTGAGTACGTTTTTCCACATTTGCTTTCCTTCGTAATACGATCAAAAGGAATTCAATATACAAAAATTCATGAATATATATACTTTGAAATTTCTAGAAACAAAGTAAGTGTTTAGAGAAATAAAGCTTTATTTCAAAAAAAGCCATTCAAAAAGTAAAATAAAATAAAAACAAGAAAACTTGCGATACTGTTGAACGGTTTAAAGCTAAATGATATACCACACATTTCCGAGAATAAAACTATGATTCGTAGAATATTCTATGAGATTTAATCACATTACTTTTATATATAATTTAGCTAATTGAAATTTTGCTGCATTCTACATTTCTTTCAATCTTAATAATTTAAGATTTCTAGTTTTCTAGTTTTCTAGTTTTTCAAAATAATATTATCATTAAAATTAATTACTTAAATATGGTAGAAGTTATAAAATATTTATTGATATCAGAGATCTGCATGGACATGTGAATTTGTCCATGAAATTCACGTGTATTCGTGGACAAATTCACATAATGGCTGTCCATGGATATTTACCATCATTGGAAAAAACTTAAAATATGTCCATAGCGTAGATACAATTTCACTGAATATTTTTGTAGAAGATCATTTTTTAATCAAAAATTTGTTTAGTACTTTTTTTCAGCATTGAAAAAGTTTGATGAGTTGTCCATGAACTGTCCATGCAGATCTCTGATTGATATGGAATCTTTATCGCAGTTTATATGTCAACCAAACGAGTTATATTTTTTTAAGTTTTTTTTTTTTACGAATATTGAATTAAATCCAAATCAATGATATCCCTTTTTAATAATCGTCAAATAATTCCATATTACGGAATATATAAAATGATAATCACCGTATTGACAATCATTTATATACTCGCAAATATCAATTTAAATGTAGTAACGTGGTTGATGGAATAATACATTTACGTGTGCATGAGCAATATCAAATAACACTATTATCTATATTACGTAAATTACTTATATAGATTTAAATTTTTGTTAATATGTAAAAACAATGCGAAAATAAATTATGAAAATTGAAAATTTTATTAAAATTAAATTTATTTTAAACTCTCAATGCTATACTTACTCCATATGACGTATCATAAAATTCTATAAATAAATTATATATACATTTTGTATAAAGGAACATAAATTTGATGGGATTAAGTCAGAGAGAGAGAAAAAAAAATAGAAATTATGGGCCGCTATAATATATGAGGCGGTAATGAAATTTACCAATAAATCCGTTGTAATCTACTTATTATTAATTAAGCAATAGGGCTGACTATATAACTGTACAACGAAAGTTATAGAATTATAGAATATTACATCGTATTTTAGATTATACCACATATTATATTTTATTTTCCTCGATGGTATTTAATCTGTATATTAATACATATATTACTCACAAATATTTTATTATATTCTTTAACAAAATATTACCTAACAGGTATTCTCTGTTGCGTTCCTCTACATAATCATAATCTTATAATATAATAATAAGAAAAGTTAGATTAGTTTGATTTTCTGTGTGTGTGTGTGTATGTGTATATAATGTATAAATATATATAAATCAGTTATTATATCTGTACTAAGTACGTGAGAAATAATATACACAAATTTATAATATACCTTTTGATTTACACCTTGACACGATTCATAATTTACTTTTATACCCATATAGAAATTACATATTAGTAATTGTTCTAAGTACACACTATATCATGTTCTGCAATCCAGCCAACTAGTGTGTTATAAATTTCCCTAAAACATAATATATAATATAGTGAAGATAATTAGTTTCTTATCTAGCTAAAAGTCGCGTCGATTTTATATACCTACAAAATCTATTCTGTTATATCATACATGTTATTAGTATTATGTTTAAGTATAGCTTTAAATAATAGAACAAAAACATGCTTACTTATGAGTCTAATCCCTAGTCTGCTTGGTGTACACATCTTTGTTAAAGATTCAACTTGCAAAGGCACAAATATCATACCGTTTTTTTTTTTATTTTTTTTTTTTTTTTTGTTGTGAACAACATGAGGGAAAATGTCTATACAACTTGAGTGTTGTATTTCATGCAAAAATGAACACTTCTAAGTGCTTCTTTGTATAGGAGTTTGGCATAATCATGAATACTTTGCTTACATTTTTATCTACAGAGTAGGTAGGCACATGTATGTATATTTTATATGCATGTCATATACAAAATCTCTTTCTTTTATTCTATTTTTTTCCTTAAGTATTGCCATGACTGTCTGTCTGTTCATTTATATATAACTACAACAAACGGCACAGTTTTACATTGAATTGAATACTTTGCTGTTTTCCTGTGTATATAATAATAAGTTTAGATACATTAAGATGCAAATAACAAAAGGTTCCCGACATACAAAAGATGTATACACGATGAAAATAAAATAAGTCAACATTACAAATAGTACTTTACAACTATATTAATTTATATTGAGACTTAGATGTACAAGAACTCCATTATAAGTGTATCGAAAAAAGAAAATTTTCTAATAGAAATCTTATAATAAAACTTGTACAAAAGTTGTCGTTCACCTGGCACCTCCTCTTTTATTCCTTATCCACAAATATATTTATATATATATATGTCTATCTAAACTGAAAGTCTCCACCTTTCCTATTTCTAAGTAAATTGGAACAAAACAAGCAAAATATTTTTGCAAAGTTTTGTGTGCGGCCTCACAGCATTTTCTTCGTATTTTCTCGCACCCAAACCTACAATGTTTTCATTAATAAATGTATATCAATACTTACTTATATAGTTATATAAAATAAGCACAAATAGTCGGCCTGAGAACATTAAACCGAAATCTACAAATTTGTGACCAAGTTTGTTTGACGTTTCGATTCGATTAATTACATTTTCCTGTTTGAGTGTTTCTTTTGCAGGCTTCACTTTAGCTCAGTGAGCTATAGCGATATTATATATAGTTTTCCTAAGAAATTTTATTCAATGAAATGAAATGCTATTAATCAAGGACCTAAGTGACTTTTTCTTTTGTTAACCACAAGATTTATATATGTCATAAAGTAGCTTTAGTTTGCTATTTTATCCATATAAACTTATAGTTAAATTGATATTTTTATTGATTTTTTTTTTATATCAAATATCAATCATAAACAAACCTCAAATTGTTGTCAAAAATTAATGAAATGTAACACATAAAAATAAACATCCAATTATTATTCAAAAAAAATAAATAAAAAACAAATTCACTAATTGTTTAATTGCAACATTTCATAAAATCATTATTATGTAATTATTTTTAAAAAAAATTGCAATTTATCTTTCTTTCATTTTTCAGCGTGTTGGCTGTGATTTAAAAATTGGTTCCGCTAAAAAAGTAGACGAATGTGGTGTTTGCGGTGGGGATGGTGCTTCCTGTTCACAACCACTTTATCATTGGGAGATAGCACCAATGTCACTATGTTCGGTGACATGCGGAGGAGGTAAGAAAAGCTTTCCTATCATGATATAATTTTTCGCATCAATTTACTTGTTATTGCATCCGTGAATGCTAAGCATCGGTATTAGATGTAGAATATGGTGATGGTAGAATTTTGTATGTGAAATACAAAATATTTACGACTCATCTATAATATGTTGATATGCAATGTACGGTGTCATATATCATTATTGACATACAAAGTTGTCAAATATAATCTCATGAAAATATATTATAATACAATATATATATAATATATATATATATATATTATATATATAAGTTTTATAGGATTGTGTTTTCATTTGCATAAAAGATTGTCAACGAAAAAGACTACCACTTACATATTATATTATATTATATAAAAAAAAGAAAAAAAAATTATATATACATAAAGCTACCGTACAAAGTACAATAACAACTAGTATATATTCTTATAATATTGTATAATATTGTGCACGATAAAGAAAACGAAGACACCGCACATGAAAAACGTAAAAATGAAGAATAATTTTAAGTATATTTCTAAATATACGTATATATATAATATGTATGAACGAAGAAGACAAAGTTGTTTGATCGAAAATGCTTAAACGACATTTGAATATAAATCAAGGGATTATTGGTGTGTATGTTGGTAAATGGTATGGAAGGCAAGGCATTTACTTAACTCATATAACATTTTCTATACACTAATACCTTATCTTATCATATTATCATTATAAATTATTTGGAATTAACATTTAAAATCATATAACGGTATACAAACATTATCAACTAATATATGATAAAATATTTCCTCCTATCCATTCGGAAAACATTAGGTTACAAGATGTCCAGACCAACATGCCGTAACCGGGTCAGTGGAATTGATGTTGATGAATCATTATGCAGTGCAATTACACGCCCTGAGCCAGCTGTAGTTCAATGCAATACACATATGTGTCCACCAAAGTAATATTATAATATTTATCATTAGACAATATTTCTCTATTTTTTATTTGTATTATTTGTTATTTTGTCCTTATTATCTCCTTACCTGTTCCATTTTTTATTAAAGTCCATTCTGATTCATTTAAATTAAATTTATAGACTATTTTAATAGCTAGTGAAAACTTAAAACTAAATTTATAGGTGGATAACAGACGAATGGAGTCCATGTAGTAAGTCCTGTGGCAATGGAATGAGAGAACGGGCTGTTGTTTGCGTTGAAGAAAGCAATGGCATTAAAAATAAAGTACGAAAGAAATATCTAGTTAGCTTTAGGGATGTCGTCTCTATATGCATAGTTAAATAATTTTTTTTTTTTAATATTTCATGTTAACTATCCGTATAAACATACAGATTCCAGATGATGCTTGCAGAGGCACAAAGCCACCAACTATAGAAGCGTGCAATGTGCAAGATTGCCCCAAGTGGATTATACGAGAATGGTCGGGGGTAAGTAGCTTTTTTCTATTCGTGTATGTTTTTTTGTTGTCATTGCATTTCCACTGCTGTAGTAAGCTTTCATGTTCATATTATGTGCTTTATATATTTATATACGTTTTTCTTACTGAAATAATAATTTTAAATAAATGGACCATTATTATCATGTTGTGATATGTACACGCTTGCATATACATGTGTTTTTTTTTTATTCACTATTTTCTTTGAAGTTCATAGGTTGATGTTCCCTATTTATTACTCAGAGTATCATAAACATTTATAGTTATTTTCTGTATGCATTTGAGTGAATTTATCAATAAAACATGCGATATTGTCTGGCTTTTTGATGTACTGCAATATTTATTTATAGAATGTTGATGAAAAAAAAAAAAAAATAACAAACATATATGCATAACAAAGTATATTATGTTTTATTCACACACTCAACATGGAGAGTATAGCTGTGCGTAAGAATAATCACCACTAAGTTCAATCCCCTATATTTTTCCAATGGTTAAAAGAAAAGTTCAATGTTGTATACTTTGGAATAATTTCTTCTACCAAATGAATTAATTTGAAATATTATTCATTTTGTAAATAAAAAATAAAAAATTGTATCAACAAAAAATTGTATTTGTAAGTTGCCGATTAAGTACGATATACTTTTTCCCAGCAATTTTTTTATTTAGTAGATTGTAAATTATGTAAACCAAAGTATTATAATTTATAATAGCTGCACTCGAGATATAAATATTTCAGCTTAATATCATTCGAACAATTTTAAACTACCAATTAGAGTTTTTTCGAAATTATAATTATTTTAAATTGTAAATTTTATAATATACCTGCATTGCACAAAAACGATTACCAATACTATTTTTCTTATCTCCTATACAAATATTTTCCATTCATAAATTGTAGATAAATGCATATATTGTATAATTTGCAGATTGTAGTCTTTGATATTGTGTAATCATGTGAATATCAACCAAAAATTCTCATGATTTTATACCAAATTTCCTTAGTTTAACATTTTGTTGCCTTTCGTCCGCTTTATTCAGTATAAAATCATATTGTATAATATTCTAATTTCAAATACATTATGTTTACAAGTTCCCATTTACAATAAAATAATATTATTATTGTTATGTGTCTTCTCTTCCTGTTTAAAGTGTTCCGTTTCCTGTGGGACAGGCATTCAAGTCAGGAAAATCGAATGTATGAATGGCCAGGGTAATGGTGTAGATTATAGAGCATTAAGTGATGGTGGTGGTATGCATAGTGCAATATGTGATCCAAAAACCAAACCTGTGGCAACACAGCAATGTACCACCGGAATATCATGTTCAGCTGATGGTGATATTAGTAGTAGCGGTGAACATAGTGAAAGTGAGGTACACAGAAATAATAATTGAATTTTTCAAAATTATAAGAATTTCTCTTTTGCTTTTAGTGTGTTTGGATTGGATTCTAAGTTCTAAAATAGAAATAAAATTGGTTTTATTACACATTGGAAGTGTATATATAATTGTATATATAATTATATATATATATTTTATTTCTAACTGCATACTTTTCTTCTTTAATTGATTACATATTGACTTAATATGATTCATTGATTTTTAAAATTATTTCTTTCACACTATCTAAAAATATTAATAAAACCATTTCAATTTCATTCTAGAACTAACTAATTTTTTTATATATATTAACGTATTTAAAATTATTACATAGTGATCTTAATAATAAATTGTGCAGCCATTTAACATATGCCTATTTATTTATAGGAATCCGATAAAGAGGATGAAAACCATTCAGAGCCAATGGCGTATGCAGATGAAAACAATTATCATCAACGGCAGCATCACTTAACAAAGTCTTTTGTCCATCATGAAGAACTTCCGCCGATTGCTGCCCGCTTAACTGACAACAAAAAACAACAAGTGCCCAGTGAAGCAACGTAAGTGTTAAATAAATTTACTTTAAACTCCTAAAGTGATCATATTTTTTTTTTCTAAAATTATGTTTAAATATAAACGTTTTTTTTTTTTAATTATTCAATAAACGGTAAAACCACTGATTAGGGTTAGGGTTTTATAAAAAAAAAAACGATAAATATGACATTTAAACATTATCCAATGATAATTTACTAAACCATTCGTTTAAAATACAACATTTATATTTAATTTAATAATTAACTAAGGCTACCAAAGCTTTAATAACAATAAGCGGCAATTATACCTGACAGTATGAATTATTATAATATGTTATATTTATAATGAAATGAAAATTTAATGTTTTTGTACATATGGTGTTTCCACCATTTATGAGATTTTAATGGTGCGGTAAATATAATACATGGCACAAAGGTAACGGCATGCATTCAAAAAGGTAATTGAGATATTTTTGGTTTCATTTATTGCATTCAATTTTTTGTGGTATAAATAAAATAGTGGTGACAGTTTATTGTAAATTTATAGGAAAATCAAAGAATAATTGCTGTAAATTAATGTGTATTTATTAGTTAATATGCATCTGCTTATTAATATTTCTAACGAATATTTCTAAACATATATATTTTTCGATCTTTCGAATAATTCTAAAAACATGTCTTTCGAAGAAGCATTTGCAGTACAATAATGTTATTACCCTAGAACATTATTTATTTATAGAAAGATCGGCAGATATATTTTTATAAATATTCGTTTTTTATGTTTTAAAATTTTGTCTTGTTAGCAATCCATATTAAATATTAAATATGCCTTCATTAACTAAAAATATTGTATTATATTATATTACTTATACAATAAATTTTCTGTTTTTTATTTGAAGTTTCCATTCTTACCATCAAAAAAAAAAAAAAATATATAGAAATAGAACAACAGTGATTGACTTGTTATATTTAAAGTTATATTTAATTATTTATTTCTATTTGAATAAAATCAGAAAAAGTTCACATTCTGTATTAAAAGTTATCTATTAGATAAACCATTAAATGAATAAGCAAATAACTATTGTTAAATTAGATATATCAGATCAGATATATTTATTTAAATTATTAACGATAGTTTTAATTTTAATTTTATTTAACTTTTCCTTAAATTATCACAATATTTATTTATTTATAATATTTTTTATTTATTCGAATTGAACTGAAAATTCGACATAATCATAATTAGGAATTTCACTCGCCCATTTTTATCAATATGGGTTTAACGTAAACTGAGTATTTAACTGGCCAACATTGGTCAAACCGAACTTAAGCTACAATTGATAAAATTTTCTTTAGTATGATTAGGTATTCTATGACAAAAAGTTACTAAAAACAAAAAAAATCAAATCTCTCTTAAAAAAAAACTATCGAATTTTGATATTACATAAACAGATTTAGCTTCAAAGCTTCAAATCTATTTAAAGTAATTTTAATTCTTCAAATTGCTAATTCATAATTTGTTTTTAAAACAACCAATTGCAAAGGAAATAAAGAAATTTACATAAACCTTCATGCCATTTACTGTACTTCCTTAATATATTTACTACATAAATCATTGTTTGTTCTATTACACCGCCTAACATACTGTATTTATATAAACCTACGTCTTTATATAGTCGACCTTCCAAACAAATAAGAAAATATATAAACAAGGAATATGAACGGTGGTGTATATTACATTCAGTTCTTCTTCAATGTTTATTTACAGTCCTCTCTTCTTTTCTTAACCTACTTTTCAGTTCCATTTCGTCGCTGCTACTAATATAAGACTAAAAAAAAAAAAAAACAAATGCACGACATTAATGTGTTAAATATACGTTAGTGAAAATAAATTGTTCACAAATATTTTTTAATTAAGTCTATACGACAATATTGTTCCTTTTATTTTCTTTGTCGTATATAAGTAATTATTGTATAATATGTCTATAGAGGGTATTACATGTACAAACAAAGTCTTAGTTTTTCCATCATGATTCTATTTTCTTTATGTTTTTTTTTTTTTTTTATTTTGTGTGTGCTTTTTCTGCCAGAAAAAACAACACGAACATGACATGATATTTTTTTTCGCAATTTCGTTCCTTTGTCAGAGTATGTGTAACAATATATTGTAGATAGTGTGGTTTGAAAAATAATATACTCCTGAATACAGTATGTACTTATAATGTAATTACGGGATATATTACGAGAAAGAGGTACCTTTTTTTTTTGTTACAATAAAGAAGAATTGTTGTTGAGAAATTGATTTCATTTTATTAGGAGGTAATTTGTTTTCATTGTGTCTTTAATTTATAAATACCAGTCCGTATTGTTCAGTCAATGTACGTTGAGAAAGAAACTTTTACTTGCTCTTTCTTGAAATAAAAGTAATCATTATTGTCAACTATATTCTATACAGATTTATCAAGGATTCAGATTGGTCACCCTGTAGTGTGACATGTGGTGAAGGCATTCGTACAAAACAATTCCGTTGTAAAATCTTTTTGGAATTATCACGAACCGTAGCAACATTACATAATGAATCTCATTGTTTTGGACCAAAACCAGCACCACAAGTGGAACGATGCATCATGGAACCATGCTCGCTGGCATATGGGTATGAAGAGTCCTATCCCAGGTAGTTGTTGAAGCCTTAACATTTTATTATTTCATTCATCACAAAAACACAAAATTAGTTTTGTGTTGTAAGCACTTCCATGATTTTAATTTTAATTTTTCACATTGTTATTATGAAAATTAAATTAAGCCATCCCATAGAATATCAGATGCGAATGTTTAACGCAAAGTTAAAACAATTATGCAAATTATTTATTATTATATATATAATATATGAATTTAAAACCAAACTATAAACGTATTTAGGGATGCTATTAAAGTGGGTGTTTCTGAACCGGGTAAAACTTACGTATGGAAAGAACAAGGCTACACAAGTTGTAGTGCATCATGTTTGGGTGGTGTTGAAGAATTGATTATTAATTGCGTTCGTGAAGATACCGGTAAAGTTGCATCTCCATTTTTGTGTTCACCAGAAACTAAACCAGAAGCACGTATCAGGACTTGTAATGATCGACCGTGTCCTCCACGATGGAATTATTCAGACTATTCACCATGTTCGAAATCATGTGGCATTGGAATACGAGAAAGAGAGGTCAGTTTTATACACTTTTATTTTTATTGGAATTGAAGAAATTTTTACTGGGAATTAAATTCACATCAGGTTCAATGCATACATGAAGTAACGAGAGGTGGTGAAAACACAATGATTGTGCCAAATAATATGTGTCCCCAACCACCACCATCTGAACGGCAATACTGTAATGTTTTAGATTGTCCAGTCCGATGGGAAGTCTCACCATGGTCAAAATGTTCCAAGTAATTTTTTTAACATTTTTGTTTTATGGACTTTCTTTTAACTTACAATAATTTAAAAATATCAGATCTTGCGGTGGGGGTTTTAAAGAACGTAAAGTTGAATGTAAGCAGATAATGGCTCAAGAACATAAAGTAGAGAGGCGTGATGAACTATGTCCTAGTATTAAACCACAAGACAAAAAACCGTGTAATACAAAGGCATGTGCGCCGGAAGACCAACGTCCTCCTATTGCTGCCAGCAATACAACTTATATACAACATGATCCAAAAAAAACAAAAGTATGCGACTTACTATAATCTACGCAGTAAATATAATTTAATTTTGATACTAATTTTTTTTCCATAGGTAACTTTAAAAATCGGTGGCGCTGCCACCGTGTTTTTTGGTACACAAATTAAAATTAAATGCCCGGTTAAAAGGTTTGTATACTGATTTTTTTTTTCTATATAATCGTTTTATGTTAAAGAATTTATACATTTCCAAACATATTCTCAGATATAACAGAACAAAAATCCGTTGGAGTAAAAACTCTAACTTTCTTGCAAAAACTAAGACCATCAAAATATCCAAAAAAGGTGCATTACGAGTTTTAGATGTTACGTATCGCGATGCTGGTGTTTATGCATGTCATGCAGGACTTAGTGTAGCTGAATTAAGATTGACTGTAAAACCTAAGCCCGGTGATTTTATTCCAGCAAGTGAAGAATACGATCACAGCGAAGAAGACGGTGAGTTTTTAATTTAATAATAAAGTTTACTGGTTCGAAATAAGCAGGTAATTAACTAATAATAATTTCATAACAGTTCGCACTATAGCATATCTAACACCAACAAAAGATGGTAATGAACAAACAGATAATAGGTGAGTTTTATGTCTGAAATTTTTATTAAATATGTATGACAAATGGTATATTCCATGCATGATTGTTTTCTTGTCTGTTTATATTTTCAGAAAAAAGCAACGTGAACGAAATAAAAATCGTAATAATCAAAAGGACTCCAATAATATGAGACATGCTGACAGTAATTTAGCGCAAAATGAGGTAAGTCTTGGTTTATTAAAATTATTATTTAGTTCCAAATTTAAGGTAATGTATTCTTTACGGATGGAAGATAAAATTATCTTATGTCTAACTAACTATATATGCATTTTGATAATTCTTTATTATCTTTTAAGTTTGTATTTTCAATTCGTTTTTGAGCTTTATTTCAAATAAATTGATAATAACATAGTCTAGGCAACTGCGCATCTACGATGGAAATGAAATACTTTTTTCACTATTTATAATTGATAGAAATCTTTTATAAATTTATATCATTCCTATTTTCGAATACTCGATATTCATCAATCAAAATGAAGTAGTTAAAATACTGGATATTTTCTTTATAAATTATACATACTGAGTGGTTCTGCTGCTTAAAGAAGTTTGTTATATCTTCTTTTTTTTATCTATAATCCACTTTCCATTTATAGATTCTGTATTTGTTTAATTCAAAATCAACTTTGAAATTGGAATTTCTTTAGCGAATAAGAAAAATAAGGAATAAAATAAAAAAAAAAAAAATAAAGAAAGAAACGAAAAAAATAAGAATCAATAAGTCAATCATTAATTTTTGTCTGGTTTGGCCCTTAATTTTTCATCAATTAGGCAGCTCGTAATTATTTTAAATCGACGTAAAGGCAAAAATAAACGAGCATTATACAAGCCAATACAACATGCTGAGTTGGTTTTATGGTATATTGAATTATTGATTATATGTTAAGTACGAGGCAGTTATTTGCTGAATAGCATATTTTGTCACAAAATGCTTATTAACTGAATTAGTTATAATATAAATGAATGAATGAATGAATAATGTACATACAAGCAGAAATTTTCGATTGGACTCTTTAATTGGACTATCATTAAATCGTAGAATTCTATGTTATTCTGCTAAATATTAAAATTTGAAAATTATACGCTTTTGTAATATAATACTTTCGTTTTAGATTTACATATTTATGTCCAAGAAAATTTTTCATTTCAAAATGAAAATTGTGCGAAATTTATATTCTAATGAATTTACGGCCTTATATGAAAATACCACATAGAAATATCTGTGTACCATTTTCTTTGTAGAAATCTCTTTTTCTCTTGATCGCATTGTTTTCTGTACTTACTATGACATCTATTTAATTTGTATGAAAAGAATAACTGTTTTGTTTTTTCTAGGAAAGCCTTTTTCAAGTTAAATGCACGACAAAGAGAAACATAATATCTTTTTTTTGTTGTTGTTGTGTATATTAAACGAAACATGTAGAAACACCACCCATAATATATTTTATAGAAAAATATTTTGTATAAGACCAAAAAAAAAAATCTTTTTTCTTTCTTTCATTCTTATGCTTGCATTCGCCTTGTAAAACTTGCACTTCTGGTGTACGACAAAACTGTTTGAAACATAACATTATAAAAAAAAAAAACAATGAAACTAAATATTCATGATTAAAAAAAAAAAAAAAACAATATATAAAAATGAAAATATAAAAGGAACAGTTGAACGATGATAGTCCCCATTCAGCAGCAAGTAGTTCTGGAAGTAGAACAATTCCAATGCCACATTTTCAACATTTATTGGCTAGCTTACAGGTGAGATGAAAATTATCCAATTTTATCATATCTTCTATTATTTTATATTATATTATTATACATACGTCATGTTATAAATTATAACAATAAAATATTATCTACCATAATAACGACATTTTCAATTATATTATTATTTCACAGTTTTTTTTTGATTTTTTTGTTTCAAAAAAAAGTTTTTTTTTTTTTTTTTTACATTTTAGTTTATGTTGCTTCGTTCTGTTTATTATTTCTTCGACCTACCATTTCATATTCCATAGAAAAATATGAAAAATTCCTGCACACATTGAATATGTTATATGTTTCGTTTTCATTTTACACGGTTCGTCTTACCAACCAAATTATATTTATGCACTTTTCTTATAATATAATGATCATGATGGTATTATACCAACAAATTATTATATATTCATTTTTATTATATTATATGTTTGTAATTTATTCACGAATTATGTTTTTGTGTTGTTTGTTGTTGTTTGTTGAATGTTTTTTGTTTGAGTTTTAAAGGGGAGCAAAAAAATGAAAAGGATAATATTATATATGTAAAACTTATGTTTTCGTTATAAATTACATTCACACATGTTTCGTTGGTACATATTTTGTAGGCACCATAGAATTTTCATATATTTTATATTCATTCGTCTGTATTCTGTGTATTCATAAAGTTTTGTTGTAATAAACTCGTTTGCTTAAAGTTTTTGTTTATTTTTCTTTTCCTTTACAATCATTTCCTACATATATACTTTAACTGAAATACAGTTTAAACTGACATATAACATCATACCAACAAGAAAAAGAAAAATTATAACAAAACACATTTATATATAAATATATAATACAAATACAGAGACACAAGAGTTGTAAGTTAATCTATATTCATATTCGTCATATTAATATACTTATATAGGTATAATAAAGTGCGTAGAGTCAGGTAATGAATTGTTGATCATTCTTATATATTATTAATAGCGAATTCACAATGAATGTTATACATATATGTATTTTATATATCTACATAAATAAGTACATTATACATATTATTTAACTCTGACTCAGTTTTTGAATATGATAAATATGGAAATACTAGAAATGTTATTTTATTTTATATAAATATTAAATACTGCATAGAAATATAATATTTTCTTATGTACTTAATTTACTTGTAATAATAACGTATTATTCATACACATTGTTATAATAAATACTTCAGTGTGGGCACGCTATTATAATATAATATATACATTTCAAAAACTTTATTATTTTTGTTTATTACTTTTAATTTGTGTTATTACAATAATTATATTGTTTGTTCAGAAAATAACAATATTTGAACATTATATATACCCGCAATACATTTTCATATATCACAAAACATAATCATACTAATATTTTTTCTTCGTTTTTCTTTTTTTTTATCACACTTATCCATATTTCTAACAAAACGAAAAAAGCTATTTTTCAGATTTTCAAATCTATTGTATTTGTTTATTAAAAGCCAGGTATGTTGTTTTCTTGCCATTTTTGTTTTAAGTACATTATTTTCAAATGTCACTATAGTTAACTTTGCAAATAAAGTGCGTACACTTAATTTACCAAGCGTTCATAAAAAGTCAACGGTCGCATTAGAAATGCGTCAGTGATAAATCGAACAAATATTTGTTAAAGTTTTTTTTTTTTTAACAAGTCCTTACCAAGGTCAATTAAGATATAAAAGTACTTTACAAATACACTATAAGTCTATAAAGTTCAATAAACTCTGTTTTCGAATCACTTAAAATTAGCTTATATTATACATTCTACAATATATTTACTGTAAGTTCAACGACTTGAACGATGATTCTGTGCATTTTTTTTTTTTTAAATACATAGCACAGTTTATCGAAAAAAGAATCATTTCTCAAAAAGTTCACAAAACTTTTTGATGTATTTTGCCTAAGATATTCTCAGCAAAGTTTTTTTTTGAAACTATTGAAAAAAAAATATCAATAAAAATAAAATATTCGAATTCTGATCGATTTTGACGAGCATCTCTTTCTATCGATAAATCAATCAGTTAGTCAGGGCTCGTTAGATTATTCTATATATTTGTACAAAATCCCTTAATATTGAGAAAGTCCACGGAATTATTGACTATTGACTAATTTGTTAGTCATATATAAGCTTATTATCTAATTGAAATATTTCCAAAGAGAAAACAAACTTTAACTAAAGTCAACCTGACAGTAACAGCTTTCACAATATAGTAAAGTGTGGCTCCGTATTGCAAACCATAAATAAATATATTTTGAATATAAATTTTAATTTCTTAATTATATTAATATTATTACTTATACATAATATACTTAACAATGTTACACAAGTTTTCTTATGTTTGTTTGTTTGTTTTTTTTTTTTTATTGAATCAAGCATGGGTTTCATGGATATTAATAGGTAATAATCAAACAAAATTAATAATTTTATTATAATTAATTAAAATGCTGTCTATTTAAAGAATTTATAAAAAAAACAAAACAATTATTATTTTCAAAAACAGAATAAGGACAACCATAGTTTATTTTTTGTTGTTATTCGCCGTTTTATTCTTTTTTTTTTATTTACACAAAATATGATAATTGTAGCGTAGTTTGTAGTTCCATCCAACCGATATCGATGGAATGATGAAAATTGGTTGATTAATTGGTTTATTGCATGCTATTTGCATTTGAGTTTCACCCTTTTTTTTTGTTTGTTTGTTTTTTTCTTTTTTGGTAGTATTTTGTTATTCTTTCATGTTTTGGAAAAATAGAAAAAAAAAAAAAATTATTATGAATTTATTGTATTGGGGACGATCGACAATGTACTTAAACTACACCTAATTTTTTTTTTTTTTTATTTTCCTTAAATTCACTTAAAATTTGTGTTTTATTTAATGATTTTGATTGCATTTTATTCACACACAGACATTTAGGTTAATATAAGTTTACTTGAATTATATTTGTTTATAATTTCATTTGTATTTCATTCAAAATTAAATAAATAAACAATTTATTTTTACGTCAATATTTGCAAGTAAAAAAATAAAAAATAAAAATGTATGAATAAATAATGATTTTGCTGGCGGGTAATTTAAATTTAATAAATGTTTTTTGCATTTTTCATTTTTTTCCGATAGTGCAAAATAACATTTGCATATATGTAATAATTTTTTTTTAAATGGAAAATATTTAATTCTTTGTTTGATTTTCTTTATTATTAATATTTTAAATAGGCCAGTTTTTTTTCTAGTAATTAAATTGGTATTTGTTTCATTTAAATTATTCTCTTTAGGTGTATTTATAATAAGGCACGTGCAAAACACGAGATCATTAAATACATCTAAATTAAATCACAAATTTTTTATCGTAATTTGAGCAACACAAGCATTCATTTAATGCTTACATTAGGCTTATTCTACCCCCTTATATAATAATTTTCTAAAATAGATGTTTATTTTAAACTCTTTATATTTCAATTAGAGTTCATAGTTAAAAGTCGCGGAAAATTTTCCGCAATATTAATTTATCTTCGATATTGAATTTTCTTCAAATACTTGCTAAAATTATTCATTTAGTTAAGCTCAACTCTCTTAGTACATTAACTATGCGTTACACGAGCTGCTTATTTTCTGTATATAAGATACAAACTGGAAATGACAAAAAATTATTTTATTGAAAATTTTCATCTTGAAACCATGCTTACAAGAGTTAAAATATTATCATTTAACCTTTAAATATATTATCGTCGTCAGCGAATGGTAGTGATAAAGGTATAAACGAATATCAAGTTACAACGTTATATACGTCTGTCTACCCATCGTCATATTTGTATCTATATTCGTTCATAAACCATTATATATAATATTGGTATGTATTTGTATATTTATCACAGCTACCTACATAATATCAAATTCAATCCCGAAAATAGAATTTGTAACTGATTTGATTAGTTTATCACACCACGCCATGTCACCCTTAAAGTTAAAACCATAATAATGACGATATATTGTATATCATACAAGGTGATGCCCACATTCAGAACGATTGAAAACAAAATGTCATTTCCATGCTTTTAAGAACGGTTTTTCGTAATTAAATCTTAATTTAAATAATAAATTCTAGTACATATAGCCATTATGAATACAAAGTTTATATGAACAATAATCTTCAAAAGTGGTATGTATATATCTAATATCTAATATAAAGAAATAAGTATTACGCTTTGTTTCGAAATAGCATCCACATTTTTAAAATTATAATATTTTTTATCTATTATAATACGTTCATAATTTTATAAATGATTTTTTTTGTAAAATCCATTTCTGAATTACCCTGCTCCATGCTCAATGTTCACTACACAAAGACGAAATAACATAACGATAACGATAACATTTTCCATCTTTTCTATATTAATGCCTGTGATCTCTGTCATAAGGGTTAATAATAATATTATTATTGATTGATATTGATAAGTTAATTTAATATCAAAAATATTATTTTATGATATTGTTTTGTTGATGTTTTCAGGCCATTTTCAAAGTAGGCGTTATGAATTACGAAACAAAATATTCATAAATAAAAATGTGAAAAAAGCCAATATTTATATGATTATTATATAATATTGCTTAACAACGATCAATAACTACGATAATATCGAAAGTTTAATGTAATTGACAAAGCTAATTCTGAAAATTAAATTCAATTACCTTTGAATTTCAATTAAAGCAAA
>JAABKK020022806.1:0-12388 GCA_011634745.2 Catotricha subobsoleta | reverse complement strand
ACTTACTTCATGATTTCATTTTCACGCTCCTCTTCTTGTTTTTGGCGCATCATAACACCTTCAATAATTGCACGCTCTTCAGCGGTCAGATGTGATAGATCAGGCATATCGGCCATTTTTGTGGACACACAATTTTATCCAAATATTGGCCAGATACACACCGCAAATATTCTGCTATTCACAGCATAGATTTATTGCACAAACTGATCGCCAATGCAATTTTCACAATATCACAATTATCATAGTTATTGTTTAGATTTGTTTTCGGTTCTTCTTTTTTTATAATTTATTTTGTTTTGTATTTTATTTGTTTATCACATATATCAATTTTTAACTTCTTCAATTTTTACAATTCTAATTTTATTTATTATTATTTTTTTTAATTTCTGTAAAACATAAAAATAACTTCAATTATTATTATTACTATTTTTTTTTTCTTTTTTATTGAGAACATATTTAGACTTCGTTTCAATAAATTGTTACTAGAAATTACGAATTAATAAATCGGAAACATAGAACGAATTCGCCTTTTCTCGCGTGATGTCTTTAATAATAAAAATATTCAAATATTTTAAACCGATCGAAATTGTTTTTCATTTAAATTTAACCCAATTCATGGTAAAAATAAAGCTTTGAAAGATAAAAAAAAACGATTGCCGATGGTAAAAGTTTCAATTAGGATTTTCAGTTAATTTAACTTTAATTTTATATTATTTCGATTAGATTTAACTACGCAGTAAAACAAATAGTAACCGATTTCATCACAGTAAAAATTATGAATGGTCAGAACCTACGATTTAACAGACTTTCTGCAATCATCATTCCATAAAATATAATCAAGTCTATTTATGTAAATACTTTTCTCAGCCAATCTCACCCTATACGCCTATATTTTACTTTGAATACACGTTGCTATGTTATTATTTGTTGTTATGGTTATGGAGAACAGTTGTTATCATCGCACTTCAAGGCATTGACTATTCAAACATTGCAAAAAATAAATAAAAAATAATAAGTACTTACTTACTTAATAATTCTATTTGAAATGAAATTAAAGTTTTAAAAAATTATGACTATTTGACCAAAATTATCAACTGATTATGATCAATGTGACTAGACTGCAAGACTATTGAATACTGACGCCGAATACGGCATAAAAAGAAAAGTTTAACACAAGACCATAAAGCATAAAAACTGTCATAGATAACAATTATAGATAGGTACATATATATGAAAATCAACGAAGGAATGTATTTCAAATAGAAATATATAATTCTAAATCCCTCTAATATTTTCCATTGATTATAGATTTGTAGACAACAAAAAAAAAAAAAATAATACACTAAGCTCTCTATCAATTCAATGATAAAAAATAGCAATAAGTATTAGAGTTATATTTACTTATAATGTATATTGAATGGACATTCAATATCAAATATACCAGCAAATATACTTTACGTATAAACCCTATGCAAATGAAATATTATTGATGATTACATTTTATTAGACAAGCCGTTATCAATATTCATTTCAATCAAATATCGGTTTTGTAAATATTTAGTTCGGATTGAAACGTATGTACGATACTTACGTACGTATCAAATTATCAAAAGAAAATTTATACCAACTGAGGGACATCATATCTCTTGTTACCAGATTTATATATGGAATAAACAATTCACTAATTAATATTCTTTTTCAAATAATCTTAATTTTAACACATCTAAATTTGAACTGAGTAATGATCAGCAAAACAAAAAAAATTCAAATCTAATAAGCATTAAGTACTTATGCCCAGAGAAAATATTGTGGAAAAAAAAAACGAAGAAAAAATTGTCCAATGATACAAATTGCGCTTGAGCAGAAAATATTTTTTAGACATAATGGATGTGTAGGTATCTTGTATTGCCCCAATAATCTATGGCTGGTATAAACGTTATTATACAGAAAGATGTCACAGCTGTTACATTTTCACAACTTTCGTAAAATATATGTAATTACTTGGTCATATATTTTTAAATATCGACATATATTATATTATTAATAAATGGAAAATTATTTAATTAAAAAAAAAAATATATTTTCAAAAGATGTGAAGCAAAGAAAATGAAAAAAAAAAAAAAAATTATAATGTACTTAAGTAATATCTTTTTATATTTTGAGATATACAATTACACATTTTCACAAACTTCAATTATTTCAATTGCACTGTTAAAAGCACTTATCCTGTTTACAATTAAATGTTCCACATTATAATCTCTATCACGTATTAAATTCTATAATTCAGAGAAAAGAAAATATGACTTAGACCTTTTATTCTCCCTTTATTTAGAAGAAAAAAAGAAAGAAAAAAGAAGTAAAACATCAAGAAATTCAGTGAATTTATGTAGTATGATTTTCAAAACGAAAGTAATTTAAATAAACACGCTGTCATTAAAATAATAATTAAATGATGCTATTTTTATTTTATTAACTAATTATATTTTTTTATGTTATTTTCATTTTTAAATTTTTCTCAATTTATTTCCATATTCCAGTTTTCACTAGATTTTCTCTATAAGAACCAAAAATAATATGGCTGACTATAAATGGTGGTATTGTGTTGCAATAGAAAAACTTTACCGAACGAAAAAAATTCACAAGTTTCTACACTTAAAACTACATTAAAACATATAACTGGTTACACTCGAGGAACCATTAAATATTGTTTAGTGTTTTTCCAATTAATTTGTAACATTTTTAACTTATTTTATCATTCGAATAATATCACAAAATAATAGTACAAGATGTAATACTTTTCCAAACTAATCGGTTATATTTTCTTGGTGTGTGCTGTTTTCTTGACGTCACACGACCAGTATTGATTTTACCTCGTCGTAGTGAAAATTAGTTTGAAAAAATAACGATAGATTTTTATTGTTTGTTAGAAGAATATTAAGGGAAACATTTGGCTTTGACATTTTGAATAAGCTTTCTAACCAAATGAACATTTTTGTGCTTTTCACTTTTCCGCCTATGACATTTTATGGATTTTAAGAATAGTAAACCAAAATATAAAGAAAAGAACAATCTAATTTGAGTTTTTCATTCTAAATTAGAAATGCTAAATGAAAGAAGAAGTAAAAAATGTTTGTGTCTGGTCTTTGGTCTTAAATGCTTTGCTGCCCGTATGAAAACGATGATAAAAAAATAATGTTATACTTTACAGCGGTATGAAATACATAAAATTCATATAATAACCACTTAATCAGATATAACGAGGTATATTCTTACTATGTATTTTCATTCATTACAATAGTATAAAATTATTTGTTCGCCATTTTTTTCACTAGGATGAATAAGGCAAATTAACTATCAAATGTTTCATGAGCTTTCGTTACATTTGCGATAGTAATACACATTTTAAAAAGCACATAATTTTATTAGATAGTAATTAAATTAATCCAACAAAAAAAAAATATTTCTTATTGTATTTGTAATTTGTCAATAGAAAAAAGGCGGTTGCGATAACCAATTTTTCTCGGCGATGATTCAAAATTATGAAAATGCCTTGCAGCTGTATGAAGATAAACCTTTTAGCTCGTGTATTTTTGGAACCAAATTTTTATTTTTGATTTTATTTAAATTCGGCCGAATTTCTCAAAAATGAAGTAATAAAGCTATTTCATTAAGTTTGGCAACAGCGCGCGCAAGAGCTTTTAAAAGTATAAAACACTCTTAAGAATTGCAAAGCTTACCTATTTGGTAACAATATTTTGTACAGAATTAATCATTAAAAATATCTTGCGAACGAAGTTTCCAGACTAATATGAAATGAATTTCAAATTAAAGTTAAAAAGAAAAAAAACAGCATTTGTACATTATTTATGGAAAATGTATTAATTTTTATTTTAGCTAAGAATTTCTCTGAACATCAATAATAATTTAGTGTCATTTAAATTAAAAAAAGAAGTAAGAAAGAAAGAATTTAATTACTTATGTTATTCAAATATCGGTTCAATAATATTTATTTATTTTAGAGTCTTAAATATACGCGCATATAAATACTTAATATTTATATTTAGGTCTGTGTGATTAATTTCTTAAAAAATATAAAATGATCCCAACATTTTATAAAACTTTTTTTTTTTATTTTAATCAAATTTAGATCTTTTGAATTTCGAATAAATTCAAGTGTAATAAATTAGTGTAAACACTTAAGACTCGTAATCAAATAAAGATTAAAATCGCATAAAAATCTTAAATAGAGTCAATTATAAAAATAAAAATTATCAATGGTATGAGATGGAACTAAAAAAAAAATACTTATAAAAACTATTGCATTGAAAAATAATTTAAGTTTTTTTCAACAAATTTCCATAAAAAGCTGTAATTGCAATTAGTTTTCGATCCAAAAAACCTTGCTCAATTTCAACGGATTTTCCAGGGCCAGCCAGCATAGCTAATTGATGCGTATTTGAATTTCTTGGTAGAAATATTGCAATGTTTGGTGTGATTATGCGTGATTCGTTCATTAAGTTACTTGCCGAACATGGTTTTAGAGACTTTTCAATATCGTACACATCATTTTTAAGATATTCTGGACCACCCCATGGAGGACTCAAAAATACAATATCTGCTTTTAATGATTTAGTCAATGCGAAAAAGTCACCAACAATAAATTCAATGCGATCAGCAACCCCATAGACACCAGCATTATGTTTAGCCAATTCAATTTTTTTCGGATCAATATCAATGGCAATGACCTTTTGACAAGTTTTTGCAAATTGTATTGTATTTCCACCAGAACCACAAAATGCATCAATTATTATATCACATCTGCAACGTATTGCTGTGTAGATGGCTATTTTTTCCGGTGTCACTGAGAACCAACTTTCACTATCTAATTTTATGCCGTTATCAAATAATGAAAATAATGAAAAGCGTTTGAGCCAATATTTGATTAATTTCTTATCGTTTGCTATTTCTGTTGGCATTTTGGAGAGAATTTTATTTTGGCGACGTTTTTTCTTATTTTTTTTTATGGTAGTTTTAACAGCTACCAGCTCTTCATTATTATCAAATAGATTATCGAAGTTTTCCATTGCTTGATCAAAACCATCTATTATACTGTTAACCACATTCTCTTGCTTTATCGGTAATTTAACAATAGGTGGTTCGGCAATTGGTGCAACAAAGCTTGTTGTATCAGCTGTATCGGTTTTCATCGGTACACTTGTTGGTGTCGAATCCGTATCATCAGATGACGAATCTGCTAACATACTGAGTACAGCATCTTCTTTTCCTGGTTGATTTTCGAAGTCAAATTTTTTCTTTTTCATTTTCAGAATGTTGTTATGAAGACGAATATTCTTTTTACGATAAACAACATGACCCTCAGTTTTTGTATTTTCTTTTGTTGCATTATGATTTTCGAATGCATAACCCATTAGTGAGAAAGCTGCTCTAACACGATCAGAATTGAATTCATCAGAACTTTTTTGGTGACTCTTTTTGTGGTTGGCAAGTTTTCCAAATGCTGTGGGTAAACCGAGCTCAGTTAAGTGTTGAAAATCATCGTCCTTATTATAGCTTAAATCTAAACCATCAATATTGCATTTTTCAATTTTCCCAATCCACATTGGTAAATTTGAAGAGAATCGCTTATGTGTATACGTGAAATCATCTGCGGTACACATTTGTTGATCTTCGGTTTCCCCAAAACTAAAATTATGATCATCTTTTGATGAGCAACCGTGCATTGCCTGATCATTTTGCTGAAAACTAGAACTAAAACAGTGTTTTGATGGTTTTTGTTCGTCCATAAAATCATTGTAATGTTTACTATATTGCTCTTGAAAATGACTTTGCCACAAAACTTGCCAGTGTTGGTCGGCATCATCTTCATTTAAAAATTCTATTTTTGTTTCATCTCCCTCATCAAAGTTAAATGGTGGTGATAATGAGGATGGTGTGCTTTCGGATAGTTGTGAATTGTCTGAACTTACGCGGCTACTGCAAAAACCGTAGCTTGATAAAGTCATATGTGTAACATTTGTCATGGAATCGGTTGTGCCTATTGTTAATGGTATACTCGATGTGACCGAATCACAGCGAGGAATTAATAGACTATCCATCATATCACGTATAGGAACATCAGAATTTGTAGTATCTTCATTGACGTCAGCAACATTAGTAAGATTTGCTCCTGGCGAACATGAGGACACAACTATTTCTGTATCTGCTTGTTCACGATTCTCGAAACCACAAACAACATTTTTGTCTTCGGAACAAAGAGGTGAATTGTCTTCTTCATTGCTTTCCATTGAAAAACTCTTATAATTTGGATTGATAAAGTCGCTATACTTGTCAATCCATGACGACCAAATCAAACGTTCACCATTCGTTGACCAATATTTTTCCCACAAATCATTTAATTCTTTTATACCAAATACTTCTGGTAAGCTATTGTTGCGTTCATGCACGCATTTTGTGTCTTCTCGTATGGATTTTTTTAAAATATCTTTGGAACTACTACACACCCCATGATATTCAGATATATCAGCACCACTGTCCCGTTCATGTTCATCTGTAGTACAATAATTGTCGGTGTGCGATGCACTAGCACTGTAATAGCAACTATTAGCATCTGAATCTTCTTCTTCTTGAGAAATTTCTTTTGGTATACGATTCATATTACCAGTATGATTTTCACAATGTTGTTCATTAAAAACGTCGTATGCTTCACTTAATTCTTCCTGTTCTATTGCAATTATATCTGTTTGATTTTTTACTAGTACTCTACTACACAAACAAAATATAAAATCTTTTTCGGTTGTATCAATATCAGATATATAAACTTCAGCTAATGCTTCCCAATTAAAATCACTCATTTTTTAAGTCAATTTTAAAATCCAAACATGAATTTGAAAGTCAATCAAAATTTATGATAATTTTTTTTTTTTTTTGGTGTGTGCTATGTGCTTTTTACTTTCACGTTCTCGTTCATATCTGAATCATAGTTCCAATTATAAGATACCTGTAAAAACGAATAATATGGTTTTTAATAGAAATATTACTTCTTGTTTTTATTAATTGCGTTTTATTAATAGAATATTATTTGTATTTATTTAATTTATAAAAAATAAAATTACATCAAAAAACTATCCTTCGAAGACAGATATTAAATAAAATTAATATACATACTTTTTACAACGCAGCGTGCTCGAAATATCGAACTGTCACATCTCCATGGAAAATGTCAAAATGAATGGGTAAATGAAAGAAAAAGAATCATTCAGAATAGGGAATTCAAAAATATTGGACCGGTGGCGCATCGTCTATATAAAATAGTACACTCAAGCCTAAGGCGGCAAAATTTCTGGGCGGCATTTTTAAGATCACTGACAATAAAACATTAATTAAATTTTATAGAGGCAAGTATGATAATTATCATTAATATAATATTTGTTACATTAATGGGGATTCAATTAATACAATGCATGTGGTTGCAGTTGCACATACATAGAGTCACATTGTTTCAACAATTTCCATATATTTATGCTCAGACTCAGAATCGATTAGACTTAAATTTTTTTTATTGATAATTAATATCAAATTCTGAAACCAAATCTGAAATCATTCCTAATGAAATTGCCATATTGATTTTTAGAAAATCTCATAAGGAGGAACATAGATCGATTTCAAAAAGTTAGTTCTTGTATTGACTGTGATTGGGTATCATATATTTTTGGGTGCCTTTGTTTTCCAAAACATGACTTGCAGCACCGTTATATGTCATATGAAAATGACATGCGATAACAACTTTTTTTAAATCGTTCTATTAGATGGAAAAAAAATCTCAATTTTTTGTGTTTTTTTCATGAGTTAAGTCGCTTGAAACTAAAAAGATTTTCATGTTTAAAATTATCGAAGAATTTTTTTTGTTTATGTTTTTTTCGTGGAGAAAACACTTCTTTTTTTTTTATCCAAGTTTTTATCGATGAGTCAAAAAAGGGAAACTTTGAAGCCAGTATTAATTGTCCAATCACCCTATAAATTAAAACCTATATATTATAATGGCGTCGGTTAGATAACAAAAATCATAGAGGGTTTGAAAAATAAAGATGTGAAGAAATAATTGTATACCGTAGGCACAGTCGTAGATGACTTTAAAATGCAGTAGAGGCATTGGTTTATAAGTTAGATATGATAAATTTCTGTAACCCATCACTATTGAATGGCTTTAGAAATGACAGACAAAGATTATATAGTAAAAAAATGAAATGTTTTTTGTTCTAAATTACATTCATAAAAAGGTATTACGGAACGTAATTTTTGCAATGATCGTAACAGTCTACAATTTTTTTTTATAAAGCATGGCTTCTGTAGTTTATATAATAAATAAATTGAACGCACTCTTCCAACATATTATTGTGAATAAACTCGAATATTTTACTTGAAATTGACATTTCTTTGACAAATCAAATAATAAATTAAAATATTATTTAATAATAATAACATTCACTAAAATGTGGGAGCACGTTTTGAATATTTAAATATAGTTATTTATATTATTGAACATGATGTAAATTTATAATGTAAAAGTGTGAATCATGTGAAATTGCATACTTCCGATATATTTAATAATATATATTAAAAATATTATCTACTTATTTAGCAATAAAACAAAAATGATTGGATCTTATGATAGCTCTTTACCGTATCGACCAGTTGGTCCAAATTCTGCATCGTCTTTGTTCAATTGGCTAAAACATATTAAAATGTATAAAATTGTTGGTTTAATTCTAATATTGCTATTTACTATTCCGATGCTGGCTCATTACTATTTGTTAAATGTAAGTTACTTGATTTTTGTCAAAAAAAAAATAAAATTTAAACAAAATGATTAATAAAAATTAAATAATTTATTGGTGTTTTATTTTTAATTTTAGGTGGATACCGATATTAATACTTCTGACGTACACAGATCAAGATCACAATTGGATGCATATGAAGATTTTAGTAGTTTGAGAGCGTCTGATTTAAAGTTACGCATTGAAGAAATGCTGAGGATTAAGGTAAATTCGCCTTTAACACTTTTAAATTTATCATTTAACTTTACAAAATCTTTTCAAATTTAGAGTACTGTATCAACAGAATTACGGGAACTTGAATCGCGGCGTCAAAAATTACAAACAGATATAGGGGTGTACAATCAAAAAATCGATGAACTAAAGCAGGACTTGTTACGACAACAAACTGAATTAGATCGATTAAAAATATCAGTTGAACAAGCACAAGTTGCTCAAAGAGAAGCGGTACAACGTAATACACCAGAATTGGCACTACCAAAATCTCTTTATCCAGCATCAGTACCAAAATATTTTTCTCCAATTACTCGCAAATCATCACAATTTTGCAAAATGAATACATGCTTTGATCATTCTCGATGTAGTCTTACCTCGGGATTTCCAGTTTATTTGTACGACCCAGATATTGTATCCGTGGTAAGTGTTGGCTTTGATATTGATGGATTTTTAAGGACAACAATTAAGCAAACACTAGGTTATAATGCACATCTTACAAAAGAACCAAAAAATGCTTGTGTCTTTTTTGTACTGGTCGGAGAAGCTTTATCTGAAGACGAAATTATGCGAAACAATCGCTATTCGTTACCGAGTGAAAGTAATTCACATCTAAAAGTACCATTAAATATAACGAGTTTAAAGAAATTACCATATTGGGGTGGTGATGGAAGAAATCATGTTTTAATTAATTTAGCCCGAAGAGATTTAAGCGTTGGATCTGGAAATGCTTTTCGTGATCAGGATACTGGTCGTGCTATTATTGTTCAATCTAGTTTTGCTGAATCTCAATTCCGACCAGCTTTCGATATAGTTGTTCCACCTATTCTCGGCCCACCAGGAGGTGATGTTTGGCAGGAATGTTCACCAATGGTACCAGCTCGACGAAAATATTTACTGACTTTTCAAGGTGAAATTAAAGCATCTAATGAAACAGTAAAAGTTGGAAAGGACCAAGAAGATACAACCAGTGATGATGAGACATTGAATGATTTTATAGTTGAACATTTAAAAGAAATGGCAAGTGGATTGAGTCAAGACAAGTTCTTGCTGCAGTTTGAATGTATCCCAGCTACCGAACAAAAAAGTGTAGCATCGATACGTGATTGGTCTATGTGCGGCACTGATTCTTCTCGAAAGAGTGTTCTTAAAGAATCAACTTTTGCTTTATTACTAGCTCCAGGGTCCCGCGAAGCCAGCTCAACACTTTTTCAAGCTCGGCTTTATGAGTCGTTACGATCTGGCGCAATCCCTGTTATATTGGGTGCCGACCAAATAGAACTTCCTTATTCAGAAACATTAGATTGGCGTCGTGTAGCTATAATGCTACCTAAAGCAAGAATCACAGAGCTTCATTTCTTATTGCGTGCTGTTCCTGACATGGATCTTCTTGCAATGAGACGTCAAGGGCGTTTAATTTGGGAACGATATCTTAGCTCAGTTCAAGCAACAGTCGATACAATTGTTGCCTGTTTACGTGATCGACTTGGTATTCCGCCACGTCCGATTCAATCTGTTATAGCTCACAGTGTATTCAATACTTCATTTATTCCACTTAAATCAGATCCACCAGTTTTAGACGCAGAGCCTGAAGAATCGCTGGGCCCTATCGAGCCACCATACCCAAGCCCCGCATTTAAACGTAACTATACAGCACTTCTAACACAGTTTAGAGAAGCATGGAATGATTGGGGTGATCCTTTCTTATTATATCCACAACTTCCATTTGATCCGGTATTACCTTCTGACGCAAAGTTTATTGGATCTCATTTAGGATTTCGACCAATCGGAAAAGGAGCTGGAGGTGCTGGTAAAGAATTTGGGGAATCTTTAGGAGGGAATTATCCAAGAGAACAATTCACAATTGTAATGCTTACATATGAACGAGAACAAGTATTAATGGATTCACTTGGTCGACTATATGGACTTCCGTATTTACACAAAGTAGTTGTCGTTTGGAATTCTCCAAAACCTCCTTTAGAAGATTTGCGCTGGCCAGATATTGGTGTAGAAGTGAGTGTTGTACGAGCTCCAAGAAACTCTTTAAATAATCGTTTTATTCCATTTGATGTTATTGAAACTGAAGCTATACTGTCAGTTGATGATGATGCTCATTTGCGTCATGATGAAATATTATTTGGCTTTCGTGTATGGCGAGAGCACAGAGATCGTGTTGTTGGCTTTCCAGGTCGGTTTCATGCATGGGACTTGAATAACAATATTGCCTGGAACTATAACTCAAATTACAGTTGTGAACTAAGTATGGTTCTTACGGGAGCCGCATTCTTTCATAAATATTACACTTTTCTTTATACGTACATGTTACCGCAAGCAATTCGCGATAAAGTCGATGAATATATGAATTGCGAAGATATTGCCATGAATTTTCTTGTTTCCCATATTACACGAAAACCACCAGTTAAAGTGACCTCACGTTGGACATTCCGTTGTCCAGGTTGTCCAGTTTCATTAAGTGAAGATGATACTCATTTTCAAGAACGTCATAAGTGTATAAACTTTTTTTCACAAGTATTTGGTTATATGCCGCTGTTAAATACCCAGTATCGAGCCGACTCGATTCTTTTTAAAACTAGAATTCCGCATGATAAACAAAAATGCTTTAAATATATTTAAAAGATAATGTATAATGGCATTGTACATAAGCACTTTAAGAATCCGAAAAAAAATGTATGCAATATAATACGCCTTGATTCACACAGTGTTTAAATTTGATTTCGTATGATAGTCGATTTAAAATGATTAATTCAGACAAATATGAATAAGCTAAACTTAATAAAAATTGTGTTTAAAACAGCTCTCATCATAGTAAAATTAAATCATAATTTATTTTTGATAGAACATTTTAATTTCATTCCCAGTTTTAGTGATCTTTTAAGCAATAAATTTGGGTGATACAATTTGCTTAGATAATTAATTTTCGTGAGGAATACCAAAAATTATTATAATAAATAATGTCAATCGCCAGTTCGCAACATAACTTATCGGCATAAAATTCCTTAAATTAATTGTCATTCTCGTAAAAGCCATATTAGATAGTAAGCCTTTTATATTTGATTCATAATGAATCAATTAATATGCAAAACTCTATATAGCATAATTAAATTTATATATTTACCTCCAACGTATAGGTACATATATTATGTAAATTTTAAAATCATACATTTATATTAAGCAGCATCAATATAAAATTAAGTACATTAACTAGAAACGTAAATAAAATAAATATTAAATTATAGTTATTATTAGATTTTAGAATTATAAATTTTGAAATGTACACTTATAACAAAATATATTATCTTTAA